>CAVNYN010282255.1:0-27723 GCA_963692815.1 Nyctanthes arbor-tristis | reverse complement strand
TACACGACGCTCTTCCGATCTTGTGAGGGATTTGAAGAGAACCGATTCAGTTGGCGGTTTAGTAGCCCTCGAACCGTAAAGTCCGTGTTAAACCGACTGCTATTGAACCGAACCGCATCGAACTGTAAAAACCAAACCGATTGAACAAACCAAGCTTGTACTAGAAAGCCACAGCCAATTTCGTTGGCTTCTAATGTCTAAAATTGAGATCCGGCCTAGTCCAATGTAAAAAGACAGCAGCTGCCCAATTTTCAAAGATAGGCCCCAATTTTTGAAGACATTAGAAGAGTTATCGAAGAAGATGAGGAATTGCAAACGCCCTCTGTGTGTCAATGTGTGTACACCTCCAAATAACAATTGCTAGAAAAATTATTGTAGATCCATCGTCCAGGTTTCTCATCCTATTGTCTTCGTTCTTGTTCTACCTTTTCTTTTCTTTTCTTTTCTTTTTTTGAAAATTCCTTCTTGTTTAAATGGCTGTACAAATGTGTTTCTTGTGGCTGAATTGATGTCTGGATTCTGGTTCCACTAAAAAAAAAAAAAAGAAGAAAGCATATACAGACCAGCCAAATTGTCGATTAAGCCGAAACCGACCGTAACGAAACTGGCTCGGTCGGTATCAGCAATAAGGATGCTGGTGGTCGGTTTCGCTTTCCAATTTTCTGAAACCGACGGCATCAGTTCTGCAGCAATTTTCTGGCAAAACCGAACAGCCCGACCGCCTGCCCACTCTTAAACATGCCTTTGTAAGCAAAATAAAATTTCTCCAATTGACTGACGTATATAATTAGAGATTGATATTTTTTAGGATGTCCATATTCCTGATATTTATTTTACTTTTTTTAAGTAAATAAAAGTATCTTTTATTTGTTTCAAAAAAAAAAGTATCTTTTATTATTATTTTTTTAATTATCAAAAGTTGTAAAAAGTTAGTAAATAGGCAGTGGAATCTCAATTTATTTAATGCCACCAATGATCCCAGGCAGCATCTTTGTGGTGACATAGAGGATGAAGTAAAAAATGTTTAGTAATGATTTCCTACCGGATGTATGGCAGTAGATTATTTTTACACAAAATGTTTGTCCTGTAAAACCGATTTTAGATCATTCAGTTAAGGAATTATTATTATTATTATTATTATTATTATTATTATTATTACTGCTACTATATTATTACTACTACTAGAATTTTCGCCTAATAAGAGAATTCAACATTAATATATACTTAGTCTCTATCGAACATATATTAAATGTAATAAAAGTAATATACAATTAATTTAGTAGTCACACTTAGTTCCAATTTAATACCATGTAATATAGTATGTTAATATGTCATATAATACATTGGGGATACACCACATGAAAAATCACCATAGATCATTTGACGTTATATATCTAATATTAGATTATTTTCAAAATAAAATAATAATGGTGCTAATAAGAAAAACTAATGTAAAAAAATTTGTCTAATCAAATAAACAACTGATTATATTGCACATACGTGTTTAAAAAATTAAAGTTTTAAAGGGAACACAAAATAGAGAATAAAAAATTAATATAAACTCTTAATCAGAATAAATTTCAATGAAATTTATTTGTTGTAAATTTCTTTAAAAAAGAGATTTTAATTACACAAAAATCATTAGTTATATTTTTTTTATGGAAGAAAATTCATGACAGTTATAATATTTAAGTTATTTTATTTTATAAGAAAGAAGGGAAAAATTTTAAAAATATAAAACAAATCTAATTGTCATCTAATACGGTCAGAATAAAATTGATAATTATCTAAAGAGATTCTTATGAATTTTTTAAGAAGATATTCTTAATTATCAAAAAAATGGAGAATAAATAAAAATATAAATTAGGGAAAATTAAAAAAATAATGTAAAGCAAATTTAATTATTATCCAGTATAATCAGAATAAAACTCATAATTATTTAAAGAGAGTCCTATAAATTTATCTAAGAAGATATTCTTAATTATCCAAAAAATAGATAATAAAATAAAAACAGAAAGTAGGGAAAATATTTAAAAAAATGTAAAACTAATTTAATTGTTATCCACCAGTGACGTCATTAGTAATATCACTAGTATTCTTATAATGCCAGACCAGTGGCGGGAAATTACGATGCTGGACAAACTTCTCTTATTATTAATATATAAATTATTGTTATTATTATCTCTACTACTACTAGTAGCAATTTATTTATTTATTTATTTTAAATACAATGTTGGAATCAAAAGAGTGGGGATGGTTACTCGAATTCCGATGAAATATCGGTAACGAATTATCATGCACCATAATTAGGGCAATCGAAGGCAAGTTAATTTAATTCAAATTTAATTTAATTTCATTCAAATTTAATTTAATTAAATTGCTACTAATAAATGAGTAGGGACAAATAAGGAATTAGACTAAATATCTAAAGGCAAAATCCTCTAAAAATGTTTCTCCCCGATATTCTCATTTTTGTTTTTTTGAAAGAAATAAATTTAGTTATTCTTAGAATCGGACAGAAGTACATTAGAAATAAATAGAGGTGAATAATAAAGCCACTCTCTTGAGGTTGTCAATGAATCCACCGCCCTAGCAAAAACATGGGCAACACGATTCACAAATCTCCAAACCCAAGCATCACAGGCTAACAACGGACAATCTTCAATGATCATGTCAAAGTAACTACTCCTAGGATCACCTTAATGGAGCGCAAAAAAGGAATAGTCATTGCCGCCACAAAGAAACCATCACTACAGGAAATATCAGATTCAACAACGAAAATTTTGGTTGTACATTCCTTGGAATTGGTCGTTGATAGGCTTCCGCAACCCAAAATTCGTAGTTGCCGATTGGTCGACAAAAACTGGTTGAGAAAAGTTTGTAGCGACCACTGTAGCAATTGGTTGTTGAATATCAAACTTTTAGCAACCAAAAACTCGTCGTTAAAAGCTTCGTCGGCCAACCGAATTTTATTTTCAGCAACCATATTTCTGGTTGTTAATGTAATAAATTTGGTCGGAAAAAACCACTTGATGCAACTAAATTTTGTTTAGTTTACTTTTCAGCAACCAAATAATTGGTTGTAAAAGATACTATACGCAATTATATTATATTATTAACGACAAAAATATTGTTGCGGTTTCAAATTTTTTGGGGGACAAAAACCACTGAAAACAACTAATGTTTTGGTTGTAGGTTGTTATAAGAACCAAATTATTTATTCCGTTGTTTAACTTGGTCGTGATGATGCCGTAAAAGTAGTCACATTTTAGCTGTAGTATCTTATGTACCACAAAATACCAACTAAAATCTCATTGTAAAAATGATTCTAAAGCAATATTAAACAAAACGAAGATAATTATAACCAACACGAAGATGAATAAAACTCAATTTCTTTTTCCTGTAACCTATGAAAATATCCATTACAATCAGTCACCTACTAATATCTATACCATTTTTGTCCTTTTTAATGTAAGGAAATTGTGCGGGATGGTAATGCAACTCCTAAAAGTAAATTGTGAAGTTTTCAACAACTAGGGAGCGCAGTAGGATGGGATGGTATCAAAATTTGAGAAACATCCAATTATTTCACATCGTTGTGTTCCACGAGCACCTGGATTAACGGCCTTTGTACTTTTCTTGGCTCCAGTTTGTACCTACAATCAAAATATTAATGCATTTCCTGTTAAGCATTTCTCAATTAACATTTAATAGGAGAATTTTAGTAAGCTGAGACATAAGAATTAGTAAATGTCACTCAAGAGTGTAAAGACTCAATATACCTAATGGAACTATGAAAGCCTCATGTGCCTGAAGAGAAAGCAAACAACTTTTGCAACAATGAAAGAAAGAGAATATTCTTCTATCAATTCAATAAATAAAGTTAGAAACTTACAGATAAGCAAATGTACCAGGTTAAATTGTAGTAAGAATCCCCACCTAACAAAATGGATTAGATTGATACTTAAATTTTAGGTTGCAAAGACAAATGCAAATGAAGGTCAACACTTACTTTCAAATATTTTCTCAGAGCAAGGAGACATCAATCTGATCACCAAGGCGTAAGGCACTATTAAGAAAATTCTAATAAGATGGGCTTAAACATTTTGAGGCAAATAATTAAATCAACCAGAAGATGAAAATTGGAAAGAAAGAAAATCTACACAAAAAAAAAAAAGGAAATAAAACATTATACACACATGTTTTAATGTAAATGCAGAAGGAAGAAATAACTTCCAAGAAAAATAACATCACAAGGAAAAGTATCAAAGCAAATGCAAATCTATAATTTAATATTGTAACAAGTAATAGATTAGATAAATATTAATCATACATTTTTGGAACTATAAATAAGAGAGAAGGCATTGATCTGACAAGTTATTATCTAGACACATATTAACGTAACAAGCTAAATCCTATAAATATAGACATTGCAACCACTTGTTTCTGTGAAAGACGCAGGAAATTCATCATCCCTATATGCAACTACGCAATTCCCTTGACTTTTTTGTAGGTCAAAAGCCAATAGTTTGTTCAAGTTTTATCCTGAATGGAAATTTGACCATTTACATGTCTGAAAGTTTAAACAAAATTCTTAAAATTGTATTCAACAGGATGAGTTTCTACATATTTAAACCTATGGATTTAACATATTAGAAGTGACACTGTAAACTAGTTTCAGCTGTGATTATTAGGATAGTGTCATAGCTTTGGTGAATAATTGTTAGCTCTCCTTTTGTTACAACAAAAATTATTGAACGTTAATTACTTTTTGCAACACCAAGTTACACAGCAGAGTATTGGCTTTATAATATGGACTAATCTCAATTACTAACAACGATAAATGCCAGACGACCAAACCTAAGTACAAGGAACCTTGCTCATTCCAGGACTAACTACTTATTTTCTAGCATCACAAATACAAGTATAATACTGAAATAGTATGCTAAGATAGAACTAAATTTCTGATTCATGATGAAATATAAATTCAAAACCAGAATTACATTCAACCTCGATATACACAAAGGGGGACAGAGACATATAATATCGATTGAGAAAGTTGCGTGCTCCTGTTGTCCACAGACAATCCGAGATTGGAGAAGAAGATAAAGCCCTAGTCGATCGAGTTTGGAAATCAAGCAATCATAGAATAGAAAAATCAAATATACAAAGGTTGAACAAGTTCCAAAATTAAGAGGGATTGCAAAAATATCTGAGATTCAAAGGGAAAAAGTGAGAATACGGCGTATTTGAAATTTTAGAATGCTGCGTATTTGAAAATTTACCTCATCGATGTAGAGTAATTTGACATTGTCATTGTCGACCGTTGAGTAAAGAGAGACGAGGTTGGAGAAGAAGGCTTGGAGCGGAAGGGGTGAGATTGGATACGTGGAGTGTAAGATGAAATAGGGCTTTTTCTTTTTCTTTATTCTTCCTTTTTTTTTTCACTCATTAACAAGTTACAATTATTCTTTTATATATTCCTTTAAATTTTTTGTTCTAAATATTTTAATTATTGTTTACATATATATGCACTGTTTACTAATATATTATTTGTATATTTAAAATTAATATATTATTTAGCAATTTATTTACTATTATTTATTTAAGTAAATGTTCAAGTTTCACAAAACTTTTGCTGCCATAGTGTTTTTTGATTTTTGCAATCAAATAAGGTGGTTGTTAGATCTCAACAAATATAAACAATAACGTAACATGGTCGTTGAATAGTCATTTCAATTCACCGGTCTGATATCTACAATGATTTATAACTGTTTATTGAGTTATAGTACATTAACGACTGAGTAATCTCGTTGTCACATTCTACAACTATCTCCATTTGTTGTTGAATATCGAGTTCTTGTTGTCCATGCGCACAACGACCACGTAAATGGTTGTTAAATGTCAATAAATATTTCACAGCACATTTTCAATTTTAGGGACATATCTTTTTTCATCTATACAACAACAAACTAATTTGGTTGTCATATTTATATAAATTTACGACAACTTGATTGGTTGGCGAAATCATTTATCAGTTGCTGCAAGTTTTGGCGGAATACCCTCACTTTGCTGCCAAAGAATTACCAACCAATAGGTAATTTGGTCATTGAATAATGCGTTCGACAACCAATATTCTTGTTGTTGAATTACATTTGCAACCAATGGAAATTGGCTTAATTCACCATGGATCGTCTACGATGAAA
Organism: Nyctanthes arbor-tristis; assembly: GCA_963692815.1. Lineage (NCBI taxonomy): Eukaryota > Viridiplantae > Streptophyta > Magnoliopsida > Lamiales > Oleaceae > Nyctanthes > Nyctanthes arbor-tristis. The sequence continues at coordinate 21,517 of CAVNYN010282255.1, read as the reverse complement.
ATTTTAATTTGGTCGTAGATAATAGGTTTCAACAACCAAAATTATATAGTTGTTAAAATATTGGTTGTAAAATACCATTTTTCCTGTACTCCATGTTCATCCAAAATTTTCTCCTACCAGAGTTTGGTGTGACCCACACTGGGTGGCAGGAATGGTGTGCTAGCATGACATGTCTACCAAAAAAAAATAAATAAATAAAAAAAAATTGAAACCACATCCCCAAAACGATCTATAGCTTAAAAACCCCCACCTAAAAATCCGATCCAATTTCGTGACTCCCCAAGCCCCCTTCTGTGCTCTCGATTTCTATGCTATTCTCCGGCAACATTTTCGGCACCCGATTTTACTTGGACGACTATTCGGAGGATATGCTATAGCTTTGCCCGGTGGAAAAGAAAATTGTCCAATTTCCTTCATCACCAGCTGTACTCAGACGACTATTCGGAGCACGACCCAACTGTTTCTCGATTTCTTTCATCTTCTTTATCTTCAATCGTCACAAATCAGAAACGGTGTGATCCAACAACTTGCTTTTCGAATCGTCACAATGTTATTATTATTATTATTTTTTTTTTTGAAAGATGAACATCATTGTGCCTTAAACAATATCAATGGGAAAATGTGCTTATGAAATCAAATGTTTAATGAATAGGAATTTAGCCGATATAATGGCCTCAAATATGTAAATTACGATTAAAGAAACATGATTGAAAATCAATAGATTATATTACTGTAACTATAGAAAATTCAAAGAAATATACAAAATGAAATTTGAAAGTGAGAGGTTCACAAAAACCATTAAAATACAACTTCTTTTTGGGAATTTAGGCCATCTCCAACAAGACAACTCTATTTTACATTTTCCAACTCTATATACAATTTTTCAAATATTTCACCAAGCTTAGCCAACCCATAAATTCTAAAAATGACCACCCTACATAATTTCCATTACATATTTCCTATATTTTTTAATATTCAATTACTAATATATATTGAACATTAATTAATTATATTCTCATTTATTAATTATTATACATATAAAATTTTAGATAAATAGTTGAAAATAATACATTTACTATCAAATCGAAAAATAAGTATGACGTATATGCCAGTAATCCCGTAACATTGAACAGGACTGATCACAAATGTGAAAAAAAGATCAATATTGTCAAACCCCTCAATATAAATAGCATGTTTTAAAGTTATGTTACTAAATGAACTTTTCGCAAGCGTTACAAATTTCTTGTTACAACTCTTTGTCCAAAATCGAGGGGCACGACTTGTCAATAAACTCTCTTTTATTCCTTAGATGAAGTAGTGTTGTTTGTTGTCTTTAATTAGTTTAAAGTGTAGTATTTGTATAAAGAACATGAAACACGATAAATAAAAGTCACTTTATATATATATATATTAAAAACCGAACACAAGATTGGGAAACCCTTACAAGTAAAATTAGGATTCCCTATCTTGTATCAAAACTTTCCACAAAAGCCAAGTTTTATTTAGTTATATTGACTTCCATACACATATTTAATTAAATAAGAAATATTGGCCTATCCCTCACAATCTTGTCATGGTGCAAAAGATTGAGGGAAAAGACACAAAATATCTCGAACTTATATGAGGTTCTCAAATACATAACAAACATGGGATCATCCTCATAATAAGCCCAAAGATCAATCTCTATTACATGTAGAACTTGGCTTGCGTCATGCGACAATCTCCATTCCTCGGCTTTTCTTTCAACAATTCTTCGATGGATCATCTATAAAAGAGTAATCACATACAATGTGAGTATAAAAATACCCCGTGAGTAATACATTAATTTGGTTTACCAAAGGTTTATAGAAATCATTTCATGCTCCAATCTTAAGAACATTAAGATGCACAAATCTTTTTGATCACATTATAGGGCCCCAAATACTAGAAGTTCCTACTACCCATGGCGCCTTGTTGCCTTTCAAATACCAATATGGTAATGGCAACACAATAGATTCATAACAATTTCCGGTTTGCTTTTACCAGATTTCCAAACTTTCAATCCATAACAATTAACATGGATCAAATCAAAACAAACAACACAAAATGGGTAGAGGGACTCTAGCACTTCTTATGCAAGAAATCATTTTAACAATAATCAAAACACATACCTTTTCTTGAAACTTATGCGTGCAAATAAACCAAAGAAATGGATTACTCACCTTGCTTGCTTAAACCTTTGAAATGAAGACTTGGTAATAAATGGCAAAACACCCTCAAATCCTTGGTATATCTAGGCAAAGTAACCTTTAGAATGTGGGTTATATAGGTATATGAACTAAGCCTTGTTTGGAGAGATAAAATAGAGCTTTTGAAAGTCTTTTGTGAGTTTCCAAAACCATGCACAATTTATGGACGAATTTTTATTCTTGATTTCTAAAGGCTTTGAGTTCCACCAATACAAAGACTCCCACTTGTCCATTGCAATGAGTTAAATTTGAGGGATAGGAATGCTTCTTAATAAATCAAGGTGCCAAGTATGGGTCTTGGATTCAATTCATGTGGGAAGAAGCCTATTGGATCCAAGTGTATAAGATCTTTCCCTTTACTCTTAGTAAACTCCTTACCTATTAAAGTCGATAGTTAAGTCCTTGTATTTCCGACTATACTAGTGAGACATCATATCTTTACTTTAAGAATCTTGCCCGTCTCAAAATTTACTACCCGATTAAACTTAATCGTTCTTGTAACAAATTTCTATAACCGATGAGGAAATTGACATACATTCGAATAATCGACAACTAAACAAAAATGCCTTCAAATTCTTATAAAATGTCTCGTCTAGACATTCAATTAAGAGATTTATTCATCGATTACTTATAGTTGAATATCAAAACCAATTATTATTCTGAAGATATCACTATTAAAAATAGAGGAATTTCACGGGATGTTACAAATATAGTTGGAAAGACACATATAACAAAAAAAAAAGTACAACAAATACAATCCCACTAAGCATCGAAATTAGTATATTCCTCCCACAATTGCTCAATTAGGGCATCGCGAAGTTGGTCTGCGCAGTCTTATCCATTATTTGCTTATGTTGTGCCAAAAATTCTTGAAAGCGTTCATCATTATCTTTAGCTATCTCCACATCTGGAGTAGGTGCCTCAGACCACTCTAAAATCGGTGCATGCCGATCACGTTCATCCTCGATAATCATGTCATTCACAAGATGCATGCTATCATGATATCATGTAGCACACACTTGCTCCATGACCTTGTCTGTCCAGCAATTATTCCCCACTTCGCTTGGAGAACTCCAAAAGCTCGTTCGACATCTTTTCTACAACTTTTCTATTTAAAAGCGAAGTATTTCTTCTTCTGTCCCTGAGGTTCTTGAATTGTTTACACAAGAGTAGCCCACCTTGGGTATATACTGTCAGCTAAGTAATAACCCATGTTGTACTCGTTTCCTGGTATCACATAGTAGACAGAAGGAGCAATACCGTTGGCTATGTTTGCAAAAAGATGCAACGTACCCAATGTATTGATGCCATTGTCTGAACCAGACATCCCAAAATGTGTGTGCTAAATCCATAAATCATAATCAGCAACAACCTCAAGGATTATCGTGGAGATCGGAAGAGCACACGTCTTGTCCTGCCCAAGTAGTAGGACAATTTTTTCGCTTCCAGTGCATACAATCTAGGCTTCCCAACATGCCTGGAAAACCACTCTGTAGACCAATATAAAGAAATCTTGTGACTTCTGGCCGTTAGATATCTCAAGTAGTGTCCTCGAAAGACCTCGACAATTGCACGGCAGTACCTCTTAACACTCTCAATAGCAGTTGACTCACCTATCTTGAGGTACTTCTCTATTGCATCTGTGGCTACGCCGTAAGACAGGATCCTCATTGCAGCTGTTACTTTTTACAACAGAGACAGTCTAAGCTGTCCAGTCCGTCTCTTTTTTGAGTAAAGTAACTATCATGATTTTGGACAGCTTCTACGATCCACAAGAATAATGCTCTTGACATTCAAAAATGTCACTTGAACACTGATTCATCGTACAATACATTGGCGCAAAGTAGTGTTGTATAGGTTTCTTTTTGCTACTCTTCAGTCACGATTGATGACTTGGTGACTCGGAACTGAGCTGCAAAAGTGTGTGGACACACCCGACTAGAGTAAATGAGAAATAGCAAATGCATTATTGGAGCTCAAGCCTCGGACTAGTTGTTGTTCTGTATCGATTGCTTCAAGCTCGTTCTCTAATAGCTTGTCTACATCAGATTCGCCTCTAGATAATAATGAGGATGAGTAGTACTCATTTAAAGGGCTACCAAAATTGAAATTTATTTTAGTTTACTAACTGGAGAGGCCACTATGTGATGTAGTATTAGAGTGATGATGTTTTGGTAGAGTTAATGGTGTATTATATAGACCACTTACCATACCTAGCTGAGCCACATTTGGTAAATATGAACCAATGGATAGATTTGGCTTATCTACATAGTTCGAGTATGATTATTGTCCTCAATTTATCTGACCAACGTCTGATGGATCTAGACTGTCAGATGAATTGGATGAATCTATACCATTAGATTGTAATTATTATCTTACCTTTGCTCAATATGTCTATGATGAATACAGACCGTTGGATGGATTGTGATCATTCCATCTGTTGGATTGCAATTATTAAAGGCCAATCCACATATGATGATTTTAGATCATCAGATTGATTGCTCAAACCCTATCTATTGGACCGAAATTATTGTCTTAAACTCGTCAATATATTTTTCCTATAAAATGGGGTGCAATTTTGCACCCTTCTCGCCAATATCATTTACAATCTTTGCATACCTTATCTTTAATATCAGTAAAATGAGCAGAGATGCAAACGTCTCAATTGAAGAAGATGTTCTCCTATACAGTGCCTACCTAGATATTTCACAATGTCCCGTAGTCGGCATTAACCTGCCTAAGGAGAAACTCTGGACAAGAGTTGCAAACAAGTACCACCTCACATAACTTTGCAACGCACTGGCCGATCCTGCTAGACCTACTTGGTCTGATTACTAAAGCTGTTACCAAGTTCAATGAATGTGTCCAATAGGTTGAACTAGCCCACCAACGTGGTGTATCTAAAAAGGACATTGTAAGTATTATATTTAGCATGTCTTTACAACATAGTCCAACTACCATGCTCTGTACTAATTTCTGTTGCATTGTGTTTATAGATGGATGATAGGCGAAATTGCAAGTGCACGATATCGTTCAAGTAGTATAGGACTAGACGAGTCCCGAATGTCGATCCCACAGGGAAAGTTGTCACCTATTTCACTTAAGTCAATTTCACACCAATTGAATAAGAAAATTAAAAGTTTGTAAAAGAATAATGGGGTTGTTTAAACTATCAATTAAATGCTCTATCTATTTTAATATAAGAAGCAACTCAAATTAATGGACTAAAAAATATATGAATAAAAGTGTTGAGGCTCTTCCGATCTCCACAATAAACAGGCGTTCCAATTATACAATCCCACTCATGACAATTCACCATCATGTGCTCACAACCAGTTTCACAAGTTTAATTGAAAATCTCTCTCGAGCAAATTCAAATCTACCCAACTAAGTAAACCCACTATATCCCTATGTGAATTTCAACCTAGTTGAGTGCATTAATTAATAAAAAACCATTTTTGTGGTCACACAAATCATAAAAGTATATCTCTATCATCTATGCAATTTATGTTTTCTATTGAAGTGCTAAATTGGTGACTTACCACTCAATTTCCTCACGAATTCACTAACGCAATTACAAGTTGATCAGGCTCATAAAAGGGCATTACACATCACAATAGAAAATAAGCACGCAATAACAATTAGAGTCATAAATGTGATTAACACAATTAAAACATGTCTATTACTTCATCGATTGTCTCAACAAGAAAAATTAGTTACGCATAATAAAGGAATTCATAACATAAGCATTCATAGGGTTTGAATATATGACCAGATTCTAGCAAAGAAAAGACGAAGAATAACGAAGAAAACATTTGCACCAAACGAAGGACTTCGCTCTTCAATCTTCACGTGAACCCCGGCTTCAATCTCCAAGCCCTTGCTCCAATCTCCTAGCCCTCAAGAATGAGTTTAAATGATGAATCCCCCATTTTACCGAAGGGTTTTCGTTCTTTTATAGTTGGGGAGGCCTTAGAACCCTAGAATGTGTCAAAAAGGTCCCGAAAACGAGTAAACGGCGTCTCCCGATACGGGCCAGGGTGGCTGCGTCATGCTTGCCGTGGCCTACCCGCGGTCTTCTTCCACGGCGTGCACTTCTGTCCCTGCTTTGGCTTTTTCTTGCGGCAATGGTCCTTTTCAGCTTTTTCTTCATTTAAGCACGTCCCCAAACTTTTTGACCTATTCATCAGGGTCCCCGCTCTCTTTAATTATGACACAAATGACCTCTTTCAAGTTCCGCAACAGTGGCATTCAACCTTCACACTTGTTGACATTGATCTTTTCTCTTCCTACTCCCGAGCCTTCACATCTTGATGCATGTAAAGCTCAATTTGGTTCAAAAATAGTTCTTTTCACTTGTATCACTCCAATTTGAGCTTTTCACCTATATAAACCATATTCACACAAATTAGGTAGAAATTTGCTAGATTTCATATAGAATTGCATAAGTTAAGAGAAAAATTTTTGCATATAAAATACACTTATCAATAGATGATGCTAGAAAAATGTATTCTCAAGCCAAAAGAACCTAGAAAAAATTTCAAGTTTGAACTCATGTGGCCAATGTTGAAAGGCCTGCAAAAGTTTAAGGGTTCCGACGATGTTCCGATTCCAGGTTTCCCGATTATCACCACAGTCTGACCACTCTCAAACCTTGGCGTCTCTGGCTGTAGGATCTCTTGGTCTTTCTCCCAGGCTTTCATCTTTTTCCCTTACCTTAGAAGAGGATAGTCCTGGAGGATCCTCAGTGGGCAACCAATGGGGGTTAAAAAGGCTAAGGCGAAAAGGAAATGTGACGAAGAAGAGTAAAAAAATCTTCAAACTATTATGCATACAAATGAGTTTATGGACAAAACTGAGGCATATAAAGAAGAAATCATTCAAGTTCAAAGGCGTCGAGCTGATAGAAAAGACGAAAACTTATATTACGAAGGTTTTAAGGAGAAAACAAAATTTTGCAAATAGATCTAAGATCAGTGGATCCTAGGTTTGAAACCAACTACTTCACCAGCAACCAATAATTTGGAATAAAAAGGAAAGAGAGACTCATGGTCAGTCTCAAGGTCGCTCTAGTGGGTTTACACAGTTCTTTGAAGGACTAGAAGGATCACAAAGCGATTTTTCAGACGACTAGGTCATTATCCTATGTCAAGATATAGTTGTGTTCTTGTCGCATTTAGTATTATGCTCATGTGTGTGTTTTCTATCCTTATTTGATGACATGTTCCTAGTTGTGGTATTGTTGTATAGGTAAATTTGTTAGTTTGTATGTGTGTGGGTGACTTAGTCTGTATTGTCTATGTTGTTTCATATTTCAATTTGTAATCGTTCGCTTTAATTGTCTATGCAAGATGTCATTTGTGTGTTATACTAAGAGTTTTTTTTATTACATAATTTAACAAAAAAAAAAAAGAAAAAAGAAAACATCAAAATTAAATTCATATAACAATGTTACAATTAAATTTAAAGGAGAAGAGAAATATTGGGCAAGATGTTAGATGACATTAAAAAGGAATAAAATACAACATCGTTAAACTTAGTGTAAAATAGGATTATAAAAAGCAAAAAATAAAAAATAAAAAAAGTATACAATGGCAGTTCTGTAATAGTATGGAACTACATAAAGGCCTGTATCTGTAAATTTTGGAGGCCAAATTTGGAGATCCAAAATTTTGTCCTGTTGGAGAGCAACCGGATGCCATTTTGGGCCCAATTGGAGAAGCCCTAAGTTGTGCTAAATCTTAATTGGTTGGGACTTGGAAAATCAGGTTTATAATGATTAATGAATTTGGATGTTTTATTAATTTATTTGTTTTTATCACCTTGGTATATAAAAACATGAATGTATTTCACATCAAAACACAATTTTTCACTTTTCAACAAAATTTAAACAATCAAATTAAGCCTCATGTCATAAAAATTCAAATTTCAAATTATATTATAACACAATCTAATTATAAATGATACCAAATCGACCCTAAATTTTCTGTTGATAAATGGAATGGTCAATAGAGAATTGATAAAAATCCATTTATTTTACCTATTTATGTCTATTTTATGATAGTTCGGCATAAACATCATCTAATGTAGATATGATTGCCTTGTTGATATTGTTAAACACCAAATACTGACTTGATTGTTAAATAATAGACATAAGTATTAAGGCTATAGTTTCCTAGACTTCGTTTAATGGAAGTGTTGATCTTATATTCCGCTTTACTGAAATGATGACATCAATAACTAACCAGTTTCTCCGTAGAATATAACCAACCATTAGAGGTTGAAAACGCAGTACTGACTTTGCACTTGAAGCAATTATTCTAAATCAACTAGCCAAACATCTGATCTTTGAACCATGAGGTTGAGTTTGGGTTTATCGAAAAGAAGGTTTTCCAAAACCAAAACATGTCCAGGTGACATGGCACAGGAGACGAAAACTTCATCTAAAACCGTCATGTTTGTGTTTTTATCTGGATTTTCTCTGCAGTTATCCTTTTCGATAATGAAAATCTTATTGCATTTAGTTGTTATTATCTAGTTATGATATTTGGGACTTCCATATATTATATTAATCAATAAGCAGTTTGTTAATAAATATGATGTGCATCCTTAAAATCACTAAACACCATTGAACAATGATTATGTGTTGTTGAAAATCTAATCGTTGAACTTATTTTTGTAAATTAAATTGTTGATTATTGAAGGGCAAGTTTTGTGAATAGATAATTTAGGAATTATATTTTGAGACTTTGATTGGATGATTGTAAAGAACGAATATTGAACCTTGTTATGGGTTTTTGAATATCTGATTGTCCTACTTATATTTATCATTAGTTGGTTATTTAGGAGTTAAACTTGTGTGATTGGATAATGGCACACTTGGTTAAAGATTATAGTTTTTCAGCATGATTATATAATTTAATACATTTTCTTTTTGGTTATTGTTATTTATTTGTTTATTTATTTATTTTTTACAGTCAGTTAGTGTGATGCCTCTATGTCATAAAATTCCAATTAAAATTGTCGACAAAGGGTTGTAAAATTGGTTGTTAAATGAACATAGGCGAAATAATAGGGAAAATCAATGAAGGAATATGTTGGAGCTGCAAAGATCCCGGGCATAGGATGTGTAGTTGTCCGCATTTAACCAAGTGCATTACTTGTCAGGTGTGTTACCGGACATGGTTCATGTCTGATATGGACAATGAAAACAAAGGGCGGCCTTTCTATGGGTGTATAGATTGGGATTGTTATCACTTTGAGTGGTCAGATGAGAAGAACAATGCAAGTTCGAGGTACAAACGTGGGAAGTCAAGCAACACACGGGTCAACAAAGACATGGGAATTGTTGTTGAATAAGCGGATGATTTGTCCACCATGATTGAAAATCGTGTCATCATCTCGAAAGAGTGGGAAGTTGGAATTTCTCTTAATATTGTGAAAATAACATAATTACCTACTCAACCATTGTCCAGCAATGTCTAAGTAATTATTTATTTCCTTACCATATATTCACTAATTATTTTATTCAAGCAAATATTAACATAACTGATTATGGTCTTAAATAATTATTTTTAACCTAATTTTGGACTAACACCCCCATTCACTAATCTTATGTGGTTTCTTGTTTTCCTTAATTAAAAAAAGAGAGGAAAATTATTCACTACTTAGTCCTGAACCCAATTCTTTATCTAACTAATGACTAGTTTATGTACCGCGACATCACCCAATATTTAACCAAGACTTCACCCAAATTTCGACCACGGTTTAGTCACAAATTGTTAAGTGTTATACTGATTATTTATTTAACTAATTATATTTTAACTGGTACTTAACTGGTACTTCAGCCAATATGCAACAAAATATTTATTTAATTGATTATTTACCTATGCAATATATATTCACAAATATATTTATGCAACCATTTTTTTTTTTTTTAACTTTGCCACTTTATTTACTCACCATTTAACAACATAAATATTTTTCAACAAATAGTATTTCACAAATAATAACGCGGAAGTGACGTACGCAGTGTTTAACATACCATTTTTATTATTTGGCTCCTTCTCATTCCTTGGCTATGGTTTTGCCACTGACAGTGATGTAGACATTGTTTAAACCCTTCCCTTCCTCACCTGTGATCAGTCATTGTTTGAATGCCATTAAAGTTACGACAGTAGACAAGTGGAATGGAACTAAAAGATAAAACTAATTGAACAAAATTAGACACTCAAAATTAACTTTTTAAACTACTTAATTTGAAATCGAATTTCAAGGTTCTCTAACAGATGGAATATCAATTAAAAGATGGAAATTCTACTCTTAGTAGGATTTCATCACTACTCAATGAAGTTGATTGTGGTTCTTGTGATAATTTCATTATACTACACCATCGCCTTGGTTATGTTTTTTTTTTTTTTTTATTGGGTTTGATTGTATTCTTTGTAGGATTAGCTCGGTCATTTTATGATATTTGCAATAATATTAAATTTTAGAAAATTTTTTTTTAACCACTTTTAAAGAGTTTTCATCCATGTAACGTACGGGCTAAAAAGGTAATTATAAAACAAGGGAATCTTCAAAAACATTTTAAAAAGGGGGAAGTAGAATTATTATCAAAGCAATAGAAGCTCTAGCTAGATCATGGGCAGGTTTATTACATGTACGTTTGACAAACCCAACTTAGTAGTCTAAACTATTCTTCATCAATGTCTTGCAATCATTAACAATGGTGCCAAACTCAGAAAAATCTTCGTTCTTAGCTTGGATAGTATCAACCATGTACTTTGCATCCATCTCAAAGATCACCCTTTGCATGCCCTTTGATTGCATCCAACCAATGGCCTCTGGAAGACCCATCGCTTCTGCTTCATTGGAGTTAAATATCCCTTTGCACCACTTAGAATAATAGAAAATGAAGTTACATGCTCCATCCCTAACCACCATTCCAAACCTAATAGCCTTTTGCTCAGAAAAGATAGCCGCATCTAGGTTGCACTTAACATGGCCAATTGGTGGTTTTTGCCACTTCAAGACCAACGAATTATCCCTCTCTTGTACATCCTGATTCTCTTTACAACTAACCACTCATAGAGGAAGGAGAGAGCATTATGGACTATTTGTTGTGGTGTCAAAAAAATTCCATTCCATAATTTAGAGTTTCTTTGCATCCGAAGGCTCCAGCATACCATGAATACTTTCTGTTCGTACCATGAATACTTTCTGTTCGATTTCCTTATTATCCATTGACAAAATTGAGAATATCCAACTCTTAAAAGATACCAGATTTGGCGAGGGAAGAGAAACACCAACAGCACGCCAACAAGCCTGCGCATACAGACAGAAGCAAAACGAATACAATAGACTCTCCACATGTTAACCACATATCAAACAATTTTCGTCCACCTGCATACCTCTCTGCTTCAACCAAGCCCTGGTTGGGATGCATTGACAACAAGCATGCCAAAGGTGATGCTGAATTATAACAGGAACATGCACCTTCCATGGTTTATTCCAGTCCCATTCAACTCGATATGCCATCTCTTCTTCCTTCATCTCCATAGCCAGCCTGTAGCCAGATGTAACCCCATATTTCCCATCTTTACAATAATTAAAAATGATTCGATCCTCTGTTGGTGACACAGGTAGTGGAATCTTTGTAATGTCATCAAAGTCTCTTGGTTAAATAGCTATTGGATCAACTCAAAGTTCGAAACTTGGTTCTCAAGAAGAAACAAATCACTAACTTTCAACTCATCAAACTCTGGACTAAACAGTGTTTCAACATAATAATTACCTTCTTCACGCAACCATGGATCCTTCCATACTCTTATTGTCATGCCATCTCCAACTCGCCATCTACAGCCTTTTCCCAGCAATGCTTCTGAACTCCGAATGCTCGACCAAGTATAACTGGGTAATGGCCATGATTGACTCAAAGAAAATCCCCCCGAGGGAAATATTTTGTTTTGAGAACTCGTGTAACAAGAGCATTAGGATTGGTAAGCAAATTCCAACCCTGTTTCCCTTGTATTGCTTGGTTAAAACTCTACAAATTTTGAAAGCCTACTCCACCAAGATCTTTCTTTACACATAATCTGTCCCATGTATACCAATTGATTCCCTTCTTGTCATTAGTGCTCTGTAGCGACCGAAAATATTTAAAAATTTTAAACTTTTCATTTTCAATTTTAAGTCGCGTCGCTACCAATTTTTATCGGATTTAATTCTTAATTTAATTTAATTATACATAATGAATAGTTATCTTAATTAAGAGTTTATGAAATTACCTAATTAGTTATTTATCATTTATTTAAACACATAAATAAATCGAACATAATTAGTGTTTTACAATTTTCTTTTATTCATTAGCCAACTTCTACAATTTGATTTCTTAACATCTTAATTCAATTCATTAGCCCTTAACCCAAATTATTATGTTTAAACACAAGCCATCAAAATTTTGCCCCAAATGGTAACTCTCATTCAACCCTTCATCCCCATGCAACACTATGCCAAATTTAACTCTATAAAATTCCTCCCAACACCACTCACTTCTCAGCCAACATAGCAGCCACCAAGGTCTCCTTCTTCTCCATTTTCTTTTTTTTTTTTCAAACGTCCATCTCTCACTCTGCCTTAAGAAAATCTTGCAAGCACACACCACCACCATTTTCACTTCAACCACCCTCATACATTCAACAAATCACCTGCACATCTCAATACATATTCACATACACTACACAACAAGCAGTCACAAATCTTCTTTCACAGAAAATTTTACACACTGTCATTGTAGAGACGTACACACCCACACAAGACATACACATACACAGATACACAAACTGCCGAGTCTTGCCAAGGCACACAATTTCAAGATTTTTGATTTTTGGTGTGTGACATTGGTGGGATTAAACCAATGCCACCACCACCATCACCACCGCCGTGCGCCACAGCCTCGGCCGCCACCGGTAGCCACAGCCTTTCCAACACACACACACACATACATTTTACACACTTCACGATTTATGCATTTTCCTTGATAAAACAAAGGCAAGAAAAGGGAAATGGCACCAAAGACACTATCCACCGTGTGCGCCGCCGCCACCACCGCCACCACCGCGGCCAACGCCACCACCATCTTCACCCCAAAACACACTCATTCAACTTGGTTCACAGCAACAAACCTAACCCAAGCATCTACACTCACCCCTAGGCTACATAAACCGGTGATTTTTCAAAAATTTCGGGCAAGGTTCGACCGATTTCAACTCGGTCTCCCCCTCCTCCGCCCATGGTTGCACCCAAATCGGCCCTTTAAGGCCATCAACACAGCGGGCGACGCGCTCCGGTGCTGTGTCGCCGGCGAACGGCGTGAAATCGGCCGGACACACCCCCCTGGCCGAGTCCCTGCTCCACCCCTCTATCCCTCGTCTGCTGTTTGGACCGAGAGGGAGTTGAAGAGCAATAATATATATTTTGATATTTATATTTTAACCCTAAAGTTTTGCCTTATATCATTTTAGTCATAAACCTTGTATTTAGTTTAAATGAGCCCAAATCTTCTGATTTCATCACTTTTGGCCCTTAAACTTTCAGTCCCTTTCGGATGGACCCAGAAACTTATGTTTTATTTATTTTAGCCTATAAACTTTTATTTTCAGTTATTTAGTCCTTTATTTTGAGGATTCTTTCAAGTTAGTTTTAAAAGTTTATAAGATTTAAATTTTAATTCATGTTTAACTTTATTTATTTAAAACCCATAAATTAGTTTATACTCATTTTAATTTAAGCCACATTTTATTAAATATGAAATTTAATGTCTTTAATTATTTAAATTATAACTTTTTTTTTTAGATTTATTGAATTTTGAGGATTTCTAAATTAGTTTAATTACACTTATGTATTTTATACCCAAATCTTAGTTAATCCTTGATTTTCTAGTTTCCCCTAACTTTTGAGCATTAGTCACATTAGGCATAACACTTTAAGCATTTTATACAATTACTTTATTATAAATAATTTATTTTATAAAATAAGTCATTTTAACAAAAATCCTAATTTGAGTTTCATATTCTTTTATAGGCGAGGAGTTAAGAATAAGTGAGTAAGCCCTGCCTATTAGCTCGACTTGGAGGAAATTGAGGTAGACTCTTTTCTAAGATATTTTCTCAAAAATAGCGCTAATATTAATTGATTGTTCTATAGATTACATATGGATATGTGACTTATGTTCTTATATGTTATTTGCATGAGTTTAATTGCTTTATGCTTAAGACGAGTTGAGACGAGACTTTTGCATATGCTTTATTGCTATGCATAGATTTTGCATGCATACTATGATGTTACTATGCGTGCTAGTATTTATATGCCTTCGGGTATGAGACGAGAGTCGAAAACCTGCATTTACTATACGATGCTTGTTTTTGAGTAGAGACCTATGAGACATGATTTGCATGTTTATATGTATGTTTGTAGTATAAATTGGTTAATATTGCGCTGAGTCTACTGAGTATTTCTATGAAATACTCACAATTGCACTGAGTCTACTGAGTATTTCTATGAAATACTCACCCCTTTCAAAATTGAAATTTTGCAGACTTGGAGTCGGAGGAGACGCCTTGAGCAATGGTGGCGTCCAAAATAAATTAAATTAGCCTTATTTTGAATGATTCAAACTTTGTTTAAGTACTTGGAAACTTTTGATGTTAATTGATTCAAACTTGGTCTAAGTACTTGGAGAACGTTTGATGTCGTGTAAAACAATTGATTATTTCCGATGAATTATCTTTTGTGTCATCAATTTTGAATCAAGATATTTTCCGCATTTTATTCACCCTTGATTCATTTTGATTTATCTTATTTAAAAGAGAAGAGAGAAATTATTTTAACGGCGTCTCGGGTGCCGAGGGCCCGGGGCGTCACAGCTTGGTATCAGAGCGCGGTCGACGTTTCTGTAGACCCGCAGAAATTTGTTTAACGAATTCTTTTAAAAAAAAAAAAATTTAAGTTTAAGAATTTTGGAAGTGTCATTGCCATCGCTCTCTCCGCCAACTCTGAAGGTAAAGAAAGATATTTATTTTGAGAAAATATTTATGTTGAGAAATTTCGGGTACATGTTCAAGATATGATGTTATGAATTATTGAGACGAGAAATTTATTGTACCCTATTTGAGAAAATAACTAAGTCGAGCATAATTGGGCATACTTACAGATAAATTAAGTAAAGATAATCAAGAAATGATTTTACATTATATTTCTCTATTTGTTTTAGTCCTCGAGAACTTACTAGAGATAATGATAAATTTTACCTGACTGGACTTTGATAGCGAATTTTTCAGACATGGTTCAGACTAG
Source organism: Nyctanthes arbor-tristis (assembly GCA_963692815.1). Lineage (NCBI taxonomy): Eukaryota > Viridiplantae > Streptophyta > Magnoliopsida > Lamiales > Oleaceae > Nyctanthes > Nyctanthes arbor-tristis. The sequence continues at coordinate 5,933 of CAVNYN010282255.1, read as the reverse complement.
AAGTATGTGTGAGAGGGTTTTTGCTGTTTGGGATAGATACTTATCATTTGAGTTAGATCCAGCTAGGACTGTGTCAGAGAATATCTTGGCTTATTGCATGGCACGTCATGATGCCTTATCCTGTGACTTACCTACTGACGATGCGGCCTCTATTGGCCACCTGATATCTGTATTTCCTGAGGGGAGACACTCTTCCGATCTCTGAGTTTTATGAGGATCTGAGGAGACATCGGGGAGTAGATGTTGATTTCCCGACATTCTGTGATGAGCTCGTGATGAGTTCAGGGAGGCTCTTTCCACCAGAGCCAGTATAGGCTCCATTGCCAGAAGAGGAGCCTATGGAGATAGGGTTGGAGTTAGATCGAATTATACCTGATGCCGAGTCTAGAGTATATGGACCTTCCCCATATGCACCTGGTACACCTGAGTACCCCTCCCTAGCATTCCACCACCAGAATTTGGAGGTTGGCTCGATGAGTAGAGTAGGTTGTTGGAAGGAGTAGTAATAGAAGTTGTTTCAGCATGAATGGTTATCGTTAAATCTCAAGTTAAACTAGTGGACTTAAGATATTATCTAGACTTTTGTACTCCTCATTGAAGGATTTTAAATGTTAATGAAAACATGTTTCTTTTTCTTTCTCCGTCGAACTATTTATGATGATATATGTTTCGTGCTATGAATTGCAAATAAAATAAATTTGGTTTTTGCCATGTGATGTAAAGGAAATACCACCACGAGGCAAATCTCAGAATAGCATAATCAGGGAGTTACTCCAGGCAGTACTGGAGCAGAGACAGAATGCACCTGTTGCACCAGTGGCCCCAGCCATGTCTATGGTTGAACAATTTCGCAGGTGTAGACCACCTAGATTTGAGGGAGGCAATGACCACTTAGCCGCAGAGGAGTGGCTTAGATCTCTGGAGAAAATATTCAGACATATCTCATGCCCTGATGATCAGAAGGTTCTGTGTGCTGAGTTTATGCTGGAGGGTCATGCTGGCCATTGGTGGGACTATGTCTGTAGGACCAGAACTCCGAAGGAGCAGAAGAAATTAACTTGGGAACAGTTCAAGACCGACTTAATCGACAAATACTTTCCTCAGGCCCTGCGAGATCAGAAAGAGTCTGAGTTTCTAAACCTGAGACAAGGAGACATGGACATCGCTGATTATGAGAGAAAGTTTGAGGAACTCTCCCGCTATGCCCCGCACTTGGCAAGCACTGAGGCCATGAAGGCCAGAAGATTTGAGAGAGGCCTACGCCCTGATATCCGCCAGATTGTGTGCTCTCAGTCCTTGCCCACTTACGGTCAAGTTGTGAGAATGGCTCAGACTGTGGCTTATTCTGGTCCACGATCTAGTGGATAGGGAAACAGAGGAAACCAATAAAATCAAGGCAAGAGAAAGTGGCATGGGCAGTCTCAGAATCAGAACAGGAATTTTGTACCAAACAAGGAGCCAAACACTCAGGCTGTTGGGAGACAGCCTGGCAACACTTTTCCTCCGTGTCCCACTTGTAAGAAGATGCACCAGGGAGAATGCTTGTGGGGCAAGGGAGTCTGCTACAAGTGCGTCAGCCAGGCCATTTCGCGTCAAGCTGTACCAGTGCACCTGCTCAGAGCAGTGATCAGAAGAAGAACGTGGAGCAGGCTAAGAAAGGAAAGGCACGAGTGTTCGCCATGACCCATGAGGATGCTGTCGACGATGCTAATGTGGTTGCATGTATTTCTTTAATTTTAAGTATTCCTATATGTGCCTTATTTAATCTTAGGAGTTAAAGAAATTCCTAATATGGTAATCATTATTGTCTGTCTCTAGTATCCCTGTATATGTTCTGATAGATTCAGGTGCCACACATTCTTTTATCTCAGTTTTATGCCTAGCTAGATTGAAATTAGTAGGCGAGAAGGTGGGTAGCACTCTGGAGGTTAGTATACCATCTGGTGGGACCATCAATACTGATAGGGTGGCCCCGGATGTCCCAATTGACTTTGATGGGTTGGTGTTAAAAGCATACTTGAATGTGATTGAGATGAAAGACTTTGACATCATCTTGGGCATGGACTGGCTAAGTAATAATCGTGCTACTATCTTGTGCCATGAGAAGGAAGTGGCATTCCGGAAAAATGGGGAGGATGTATTCAGATTTTATGGCTCGAAAGTGAAGGCACTCCCCCGTCTTATTTCAGCCATGCAAGCGGAGAAACTTCTGGCGAAAGACAGTTGCCAAGGGTATCTGGTTAGTTTACAGGGATTGTTTGTGAATATGCAGATGTATTTCCTGAGGAGCTACCTGGCCTTCCACTGGGTAGGCAACTTGAGTTTTCGATTGAGCTAATACCTGGAGCTGCACCAGTTTCTAAGGCCCCGTACCGTATGGCACCTAAGGAATTGCAAGAATTGAAAATCCAGTTGGAGGAATTGCTAGAAAAGGGTTTTATCAGACCAAGTGTTTCCCCGTGGGGAGCACCGGTACTGTTTGTCAAGAAAAAGGATGGCGGTATGAGAATGTGCATCGATTACCGAGAACTTAATAAGCTGACGATAAAGAATAGGTATCCTCTTCCGAGGATAGATGATCTATTCGACCAGCTGAAGGGTGCTGCTGTGTTTTCAAAAATCGATCTCTAAGATCTGGTTACCATCAGCTATAGATCAAGCCAGCAGATATACCAAAAACAGCTTTCCAAACTCGATACGGGCACTATGAATTTACAGTAATGCCGTTAGGTCTTACTAATGCCCCTGCAGCATTCATGGACCTGATAAATTGAGTCTTCCACCAGTATTTGGATAAATTTGTCATTGTCTTCATCGATGACATACTGGTTTACTCGAGGGATCCAAAACTACATGAGGAACATTTGAAGATTGTGCTGGATACATTGAGGGCAGAGAAGTTGTATGCCAAGTTCAAAAAATGTGAATTTTGGCTTGAGAGAGTTGGATTTCTTGGCCACATTGTCACAGCCAGAGGCATTGAGGTTGATCCTTCTAAAGTTGAAGCCGTAACAAACTGGCCGACCCCTGCTAGCGCTGGAGATGTAAGAAGCTTTCTAGGATTGGTTGGGTATTACCGAAGATTCATAGAGGGTTTCTCCAAAATAGCAGGACCTATGACTCAGCTGACTAGAAAGGGAGTTAAATTTCAGTGGTCAGACCGGTGTGAGCAGAGTTTTCAAGAATTGAAGAAAAAGTTAATTTCAGCTCCGGTTCTGACTATACCTGATGGCGCTGAGGGTATCATCATTTACACAGATGCCTCCAAGCATGGGTTGGGGTGTGTACTAATGCAGTACGGGAAGGTAATAGCTTATGCTTCAAGACAGCTAAAGCCATATGAGGAGAATTATTCAACTCATGACTTAGAGCTTCCAGCAGTAGTGCATGCCTTGAAAATTTTGCGCCACTATTTGTATGGGAGTAAATGCGAGATCTACACGGATCATAAGAGTCTGAAATATTTCTTTACTCAGAATGAATTAAACATGAGACAACGTCGATGGCTTGAGTTGGTGAAAGATTATAACTGTGATATCCTCTACCATCCGGGTAAAGCTAATGTTGTAGCAAACGCATTAAGCAGGAAGAATGCTGGACATTTATTAGCATTGGGAATGGTGCAAGACCAGCTAATTCAGGATTTCCAGAACTTGAGGATTGAAGTAAGAACTCCATCAACCCAAAGGTCTGGTAGGTTGGCGAATTTGATTGTCAGACCAGATTTAAGGGAACGGGTTATAACTGCTCAGAAAAATGACAACTTCCTGGAAAAGATTCGTAGTAGAGTGGGGACTCCTCAGAGATCAAGGTTTGAGATTGCTTCTGATTCTGTACTTGTGTTTATGGGTCGACCCTGTATTCCGAAAGATGAGCAAATTAGAAATGAGATTTTAGCTGAAGCCCATTCGGCTCCTTATGCAGCAAGATCCAGGATGCACAAAAATGTATCGAGACTTGCGTGATTCCTTCTAGTGGAGAAATATGAAGGGGGATATTGCGAAGTTTGTATCTCGATGCTTGGTATGTCAACAGGTTAAAGCCGAGCACCAGAGACCATCGGGGTTACTTAACCCTTTGGATATACCTGAGTGGAAATGGGAAAAGATTACGATGGACTTCGTAGTGGGTCTACCTAGATCAGTAAGAGGTTACGATACTATTTGGGTGATTGTAGATCGACTCACAAAATTTGCTCATTTCTTACCAGTCCGGATGACTCTTAGTGTAGACCAGCTAGCCCAAGTATACGTTAAGGAGATTGTGCGATTACATAGAGTACAGGTTTCCATTGTGTCAGAGCGGGACCCGAGGTTTACCTCAAGATTCTGGAAAAGTCTTCAAACTGCCATGGGGACCCGTTTAAACTTTAGCACTGCCTATCACTCTCAGACAGACGGACAGTCTGAGTGTACTATCCAGACATTGGAGGACATGTTGAGAGCATGTGTGCTGGACTTAGGCGGAAAATGGGACGAACGCCTACCATTAGTGGAATTTGCCTACATTAATAGTTTCTAGGCCACGATTGGCATGGCTCCCTATGAAGCTTTGTATGGTAGACGATGTCGATCACCAATTTATTGGGATGAGGTTTGAGAAAGAAAATTACTTGGACCGCACATGGTAAGGGAGACAGTGGCAAAGATTGAAAAGATCAGATCCAGAATTAAGGTAGCTCAAGATAGACAGAAGAGTTATGTTGATTTGAAAAGGAAGAATTGGGAATTCCAGATTGGGGAGAAAGTGTTTCTCAAGATAGCATCAATGAAGGGTGTCCTACGATTTGACAAGAAAGGGAAATTAAGAGCTCGGTTCATAGGACCGTTTAAGATATTGGAACGAGTCAGGAATGTAGCGTTCCGCCTGACTTTGCCGCCTGAGCTTTCAGCAGTACATAATGTTTTACACATTTTATTATTGAAGAAGTATGTCCCTGACCCGAATCACATGGTGAACTATCAAGATATTGAGATTCAGAAAAATTTATCCTACAAGGAAACCCCTATATGCATTTTAGAGAATAAAGTTTATGTCTTGAGAAATCGAGAGATTCCATTAGTCAAAGTCCAATGGAGTTAGAGATGGGAGTAATGAGGTCACTTGGGAAAAAGAGGAAGAGATCCGTGAAAAATACCCTGACCTCATAGACCAAGTAAGTTAAATTTCGAGAACGAAATTTATTTTAACGGGGTAATGTTGTAGCGACCGAAAATATTTAAAAATTTTAAACTTTACATTTTCAATGTTAAGTCGCGTCGCTACCAATTTTTATCGGATTAAATTCTTAATTTAATTTAATTATACATAATGAATAGTTATCTTAATTAAGAGTTTATCAAATTACCTAATTAGTTATTTATCATTTATTTAACCACATAAATAAATCGAACATAATTAGTGTTTTACAATTTTCTTTTATTCATTAGCCAACTTCTACAATTTGATTTCTTAACATCTTAATTCAATTCATTAGCCCTTAACCCAAATTATTATGTTTAAACACAAGCCATCAAAATTTTGCCCCAAATGGTAACCCTCATTCAACCCTTCATCCCCATGCAACCTTATGCCAAATTTAACTCTATAAAATTCCTCCCAACACCACCCACTTCTCAGCCAACATAGCAGCCACCAAGGTCTCCTTCTTCTCCATTTTCTTTCTTTTCAAACGTCCATCTCTCTCTCTGCCTTAAGAAAATCTTGCAAGCACACACCACCACCTTTTTAACTTCAACCACCCTCATACATTCAGCAAATCACCTGCACATCTCAATACATATTCACATACACTACACAACAAGCAGTCACAAATCTTCCTTCACAGAAAATTTTACACACTGTCATTGTAGAGACGTACACACCCACACAAGACATACACATACACAGATACACAAACTGCCGAGTCTTGCCAAGGAGATCGGAAGAGCACA
>CAVNYN010282253.1:0-10734 GCA_963692815.1 Nyctanthes arbor-tristis | reverse complement strand
TTTTGGGTATGGGGGAAGGGGGGGGGGGAGTGAGGGGCTAAATTTAGCCCCTCTTTCCCCCTCTGGTTTTTTCACCTTAGCTTTTTTCCCACACATTAATCTTGCGTATGGACTTTTTAAGTTATGGGCATGTTCTGTAGAACTTATTTTTTTTCCACTACAAAACTTATCAACAAATCAAACTCATATCAACTACACATTCTCTATAAATAATAATTTTTCACACTTCCCTATAACCTCTCTCCACTTTTTCACTACACATTTCAAATAATAATTACTTTCCATCCAAAAAGCTAAAAAAGCAACTACAAAGAACGAAGCCAATATGATTTACATGCATACAAGTTCAGCATTATGAACACAAAAGATGAAAGAAAACTTTTTAGGGCATGGTACCACCAGAACACTGACTCCCATTTTCCTGGCTTCATCGTATTCTCATGAACTCCTATATTATCTGCTTAAAACTTAAAAGTAATTTCTCCAACTGGTCTATGATTTTCTCCTTTTTAATATTAGAGGTGGTGAAGTTTGGATTAATTAAACTATTTAAAGTTCCTTCTTTCTTGGACGCGTAGAGGTAATGAGTTTAAGAAGAGTTTTCTTGAAATTGTCATCTTTTAGGCTTTCACGGTCACACTTCTAAATTGTTATGCTTCATGTTGAATTTTCCTGTATGTATTTATTACGTTGCTTCTCGTATCAAAGTTGTACTTGTGAGAATGTTAGTCTTGCTGAAGCATAATTTTGACGTGAGAATCTCAAACTTACTGGTGCTACTATAAATCGAGTCTCTGTGACTTGTTTCCGCATAACATCTGATAATAGAATGTTGCGTGTACAGAAATTGCTCCTGTTATTACAAATGGATCAGGTTCAGAAAAAAATAATTCAAGAGAAGCTGAAAGGGATAGAGTAGCGCCAGTAGTTTTCTCTACCACACAGGCCACCAACAAGGGAAAACAAAGTAAAGATTTGGTGACAGGAGATGGTACAGATAGCCCGCCAGGTGATATGAACACATCAGGTTCACAAAAAGTTTTAGAAGGAAAAATAAATTCAAAAGACACTGAGACAGATAAAGCAGCACCTGCATATTTGTCAAGCACAGAGTCCATTGCTAAGGATGAAGAGAGTAAAAATTTGGCAATATCCGACGGAAAGAAAGGTCATGTGAATTTTCAAAATTGATTTTCTAAATTATCTCATCATTTCAATGGGAAAGTTCAATTGGTTTAGTTGGCTCAGGCCTTCAATGAACTGTGAAGCCTGTGTGTGTCAGGTTCTTTGTCAAGCATTTGGTTAAACATTATGGGAACTTTATTGTCAGACGCTATCTTCATTATTAATTATCATCTTCTACCCTTGCCTTCTTATTTTTCTTTTGACAATTCTGAAGTTTTGGTTTTATTAAGTATGCTTTTGTCTATATTGCAAAATGTTATATATTCATATATCAGTGTCAGTTTTGCTTGCTGATGCATAAATATGTTGTGAAGCTACCGTATTGATGAAATTGATAATTTGATATGCCTTTATTTTTGCAATTCGAATAGTCTTTTATTGGATTGATGTCTCAAAAGGTTATCTCAATCTCCCAAGCCCCAGATTTTAATAAGTTGTGCAGAAATTCGTCCAAGTATTAATGGTTCGGAACCAGACAAGCTATCAGAAGCTAAAACTAGTCCAGGGCTAGCAGAAAGGGAGATAATTGCATCAAGAAGCTCAAATCAAAGCAATGATATTTCGACTCCTGCTGACAAGAAAGGTCAGATATTTGTTTAATTAAAATTGTTTGTCATAACACTTAGGAAGTGCAATGAAGAGATTCTGTTGCCTCCAGTTATCTATTCTTCCTTCCCCATGAACGAGCTTATTAGTAAACAGGATTTGTAGTAGAACCAACTTGATTTCGTTTCATGGACTTCTATGCTGCTCATTATGCAGGCTGCAGCAGCATTCTTAATAATTTACTTAAATGAAAAATCAAATAAGTAAAAATATCATAAAAGTTTCATTGGCCACAGAAGTTGAGAGGGTTGATGGAAACTGTGTGTGGTTAAAAGGTAAGCAAAAATTATTGTTTTACGTGCATACTTATTTTACTGGAGAATGTGAACATTATAAACAAAAGCTTAATTTAGTGGTGTCGGCATATACTGTAACTCAGCCTCTGACTGTTGCAACATTCTTCAGATTGTAATTATGCCAAAGGGAAATGGCTCGTGGATGATAATAGACCTCTATATTCTGGATTTGGTTGTAAGCAATGGCTGTCAGCAATGTGGGCGTGTCGACTGACACAGCGCACTGATTTTGAATATGAGAAACTACGCTGGCACCCCAAAAGTTGTAAAATGGAAGAATTCACAGCACTCAAGTTCCTGAAGAGGTACGTGATTTCTTTCCTTATAAGTTTGTTATTTGTTTTGGGGAACTTGAAATCACTTGAGAGTTTCCAATACTGTGGCCCCATCCATGCCTGTTGCTGATATCTTAACGGTAATACTTTTTCTGATACATGTTCTATTTAGTATTTGTCTTATAATTTTCCAACGACGGATGCAGGATGCAAGATAAAACTCTCGCTTTCGTTGGGGATTCATTGGGTAGACAGCAATTCCAGTCTCTAATGTGTATGGTAACAGGGGGTGAAGAGAGGCCAGATGTTCTCGATGTGGGAAAGGAGTATGGTCTTGTCAAAGCACGTGGTTCTGTACGACCTGATGGATGGGCTTATCGATTTCCAAATACCAATACTACAATCCTTTACTACTGGTCTGCAAGTTTATGTGACTTGGAGCCTCTTGATCCATCTAACCCAGCCACTGAATTTGCAATGCACCTGGATCATCCCCCAGCATTTTTAAAGCGGTACCTTCACAAATTTGATATTCTTGTCCTTAACACTGGACATCACTGGAATAGAGGGAAACTTAATGCCAATCGGTGGATCATGTATGTTGGCGGCAAGCCAAACACCAATAGGAAGATTGCAGATATTGCTGGTGCAAAAAAATTTGCAGTTTACAGTATTGTAAGATGGGTGGACTCACAGCTCCCGAGGCATCCAGGTCTTAAAGCATTTTTCAGATCAATATCACCGAGGCATTTCTTCCATGGAGATTGGAATACAGGAGGTACTTGTGATAATACTACGCCGCTATCTAGTGGTAAGGAAGTTTTACAAGACGAGTCGAGTGATCATCTTACTGCCGGGGCAGTGAACGGAACAGGTGTTAAGCTTTTGGACATTACAGCTCTTTCTGAGCTTAGAGACGAAGGTCATATATCCCGTTACAGCATCAAAGCCACACCTGGAGTACAGGATTGCTTGCATTGGTGCTTACCGGGGGTACCTGACACATGGAACGAAATTCTGTTTGCGCAACTCTAGTAATCAAAAAGCTAGCAACTGAAGAGAATTCCTACTTCTGTTTTCTGGTAGAGGAGCATTTGATGGCTACACTTGAACGATTTGGCAATTTGTCGACTGACTACATGATGGAGGTTTCGTCCAAACCTGAAAATACCAGGAAGAATAATATTCTAGATTCCAAGGTTATTTATTTTTCTTTAACAAGGTGATTAGCAGTTCCTAGCTACATAATCTAATTTTTCATTTTTCTAATTATTATTTTACCCTATAGTTGTGGGAAAATGGGGGATGAAGAGCCAGTCCCCAATGCGTGTACACTATTTGAGTATTTATCAGGTGCTCTATTTTATGACGTTCTATGCTTTTAAAGATACATAGCAAAAAATTAATGTTCACATCGTGATTTTTTCCCCCTTTTTGGTCTCGTAGTATATCACACGTAGCGTAATGGGTGACTTTTGTGCATTATAATATGAATGAATTACGAATTGTAAAACAGTAAATTTTTGTTACAAAATTTGGCTCGAGAACATTTGGCATCTTCCTGAATATAGATCATCAGTGAAGCGTTATTTCATTTATAATACTACATGTTTTCACCAATGGGATGATTGGTAAAACTCCCTGAAGATATATTTAGCCTGCTCGTGATAGCTCAGGCTGCAGGTCGAGTTTAATTTGGCGCTGCATACAGACTACCGAACGTGTAATATGTATGGTCCTGCGGCACCGATACCTCAACAACCCCGTTAGTGAGCGCAGTGTCGAACTCATCAAACACCGGCCCAAAGATAATGGCGAACTCGATGATAGGGGTGATTGGCAGAGAAAAATGGATCCAGCAAAGTGACTTTCTTCGGTACCTTGACGTCATTGTTAAAAAAAACCCTGAAAGTAAGAATGACAATAGAGCAGATTCGGGGCCGGTATGCCTTCCCCTACCCCCGCCCTGTTTATCAAGACCTGGTCCTGTACCCGACCCAAACCCGATTCAATCGGGTACCGGGCGAGTGCGAGAAAAATACTCATTGGCCGCCTTGTTTAGAAAATTTTAAAAAAATAAAAAAAATGGAGACTACATAAACAAAACTATTCAAATGATATCAATCTCATCGAAACACGTATACTCTTAATAGCTAACAAAATCATGTAAAATGAAACAAAAATACAATATTCAACCACATACTAAAACTAAAAGTTCAACTTCAACTATAAATTTGACGTCCTGAACTCGGAGCTCAATCTATTTCTATAGTCGAACCGTAAATAAATAATGCATTCTTACAAGAAGAAAACAATGAAAATAATGATTTTTGCCCACTGAATTTCGGGATTCTTGTTGGCCCAAATTTCAATTTCAGCAATAAAAAGCAAATATTGTGGGCGCTTACTGCCCCAAGTTATATTTTCTTTTGCTGTCTCGTCACAAAGATTGGTTCCATGTACATCACGGATCAATGATACAATAGAAACTATTGAGTTATGTTTTATTTTTGCTTTAAAATAGCGATTTATTGTTATTTCCATTCACATTGCTCATGAGAACTAACCTAACGGTTTCTCTCGTATCATCTCTACATCAAAGTAGAAGAAAACTATACTTGAATTGACTGTACTTTGTTATGGTGTAATTGAATAGTTGAATTGAATATATAATCTTTATTTAATCAAGTTCGGCTAAATCTAGGAAGGTTGAGCAATATAAACAGAAATGTTGTTAAAAGACTTTATTATTTCTTAGTTGAATTACTTTTATCTGTTTTGTATTAATATTCGACAAATGATACAATATTGTGACATGTGAAAGACAAGTTTTCATCCATAGAAATAATCTAAACTCGAAGAACTTTAACAACCACAGTAAAAAATTTAATAATTATCTATTAGAAAGACACTACAATTGCTTGCGGTGCTCCCTTTGATGTGGTATTGTGATCGAAGCCTTGCCCCACCCGAACAAAATATACAAGACTTTTCTATAAAGACATGCATGGCCATGTCATCAATTTTTCTTAGAAATCGACACGATAAAGGGCGGTTTGTCGAAAAGTGAATTCACATGTGGTTTCCTTATTTTTCTCTAATTCAGGATCTTCCGTAAGGAACTCAAATTGGTCCCTTACCAAAACTTCAATGTGATAATCATAAATTTAAAATTGATATTATATGTAAAAAATAAAATGCTACTTGGTGTGTGTTGTCTGTGCTGATATTATTATGACACCCACATTTAGCATGGACACGAGCACTACGTGCCTAACGCCCATCAATAGAGGGTAGTTTATTTTTCTAGAAATGGGGCTAGTTATTGGTCCATAAGGGCAACTTCAATTGTCTCATATACTTAGGGGATTCCTCCAAATTTAGGGGATCAATTTACTCTAATCATCTCCTATCACTGCTCTCAAATATATGAGAGGTGAATAGTAGTGTCCCCATATTTGGAGGGATGCTATTCACCTCCTCCATATTTGAGAGAGGTGATATAATTACAAAAATGTCATTCTTTTATTTACAAAAGTACCATTAGTTTAATTACTACAACATCATTTGTAAATTAATTTCGGTTTTTAAAACATAATTGTTCTAATTTTGAGTTTCAAATTTTTTTTTATACTAATAATTTATTTTTTAGAATTCAAATGTTACACATTTTTTAATTTTTATTAAATATTATTATTGTAATTTAAAATTTAGAACAAATGAAATTTATTTCAAATAGGAACGATACAAATATGACAAACTTACAAACTTAACAAATAACAAGCTAAGTTTGTTAATAACAATGACAAATAAATATTTTAATAACTATGATAAACAAGTGCTATGATATTCTTTATTTGGCTCCTTTTGACATATAAATTATTTAATCTTAACTAATTATAATTATTATACAAAATAAGAATGATTTTAATTAAATAAAAATATTATTCATATTATTACTCAATTAAAAGAAATGAAAAATAAAAAGAAAATAGATTCCCTAAATATAGGGGAAACTATTGGAGAGCAAAAATGATTTCTGCTATATTTGGGAAAAAGGTTCCTTATATTTAGAGGAAACTCTTTGGAGATGCTCTAAGAGAACAACTGCTAGCGCAAAATAATTTTGAATTGTCTTGTATATTCTCCATAAAACTTCTTTTAAAACCTTGTATCATGAAAATTGTGAGAATTTTTAAAACCTTGTATCGTGCTAACCATAAAGTTAGAGTTTCCCCTTTAGAAATTTCACAGGCTACCTATGAAGATAGGGATTATGACGCGAGAAACGTGAAGCATGCCGAAGTTAAGTGAGTGCAAAAGTTTGACTACTTATAGCATGTGACTCCCTTAGTGCCTATTTAAATTTCTAGACCACGACTTTTATTTGATAATCTTTATTTGTTAAAATATAGAATATTTATAATAAAGAGAAGGGTAAAATATGTATTGAGAATATAAAAAAATTTAAAATATTTAGTTATAATTGAATAGTTATCAAATCAAATGTCAAATCAGTAGTAGGTTAAATTATAAATTAGTAAAATAAAAAACACCAAACAAGCAAATTTTGTTCATCTGCCCACTGTGAGTGGGGATACACCACTCATTTCTGATGTGGCAGTAACATAGCCTGACGTGGCACAGACATGACCGCTATGTATGTCGGATATGTGTGTGACACGTTAGAAATGAGCGGTGTAACTCCGCTCACAGTGGGTGGGTGAACATTATTCACAAACAAGATGTATATATAATATTTATAAAATTATTTATTATTTTATTTTAATTAAATTAATTGCTGTTGGTTTGATATAAATAGATACGGTGACCTTTTATAAAACCAAATTAAAATAAAATGACTGAGATAATAGAACTTGAAGTACGTAGAAGTTATTGAAAATTGAATTAAAGTACAATGACCACGAATAAAAATAACGTGTTGATACTAAGAAATTTTAGAATTGGAAAAGTCTATTTTGTAGATACACTTTGTATAAAACGTTTTACATAGAATAGTGTGACACAATTATGGGGGTCGATTTAAGGTAATGTCATGTATACAGAAAAATAAATTACTATAACTCATCAATTTTTATAATTTTTTGTGAACGTGTATGTGCTACCGGCGAAAACTTAGTACAATGTGGACTTGCAGTTACTCTTATTTATTTCCATTAAAGTAATGCTATTAATCTAAAGATACAGTTCAATCCATATGACCATTTAAAGAAAGAGTATGACTTTATGTCACATTAAATGTTAAATTAATTGAGTGACAATTACATCATTTAAATTTTTAATTTCACTCATATCATTTAATTTAATATTTGTTATGCTAGTGTCACATAGTAATACTTTAGTTCTATAAAAATAGTCTAATTTTCTTTTTTTTATTCTTCCTAAAATATAGGTTGCTTTAAAAATATAGTTGAAATATTAATTTTCTTTTATATAAATATTTAATGTGTATTATAATTAACAAAATGTATATTAGGGAAATGATACATTTTCAAGTTTCAACACTATTAATTAATTGTAACTTTTTAAATATTCGTGAAAATTAAAATTGAACTATCTTTTTAAATATTAGTAAAAATTAAAATTGAACTATTCTTTTTAAATATGGCAGTATTATTTCACAGGAAAACTATTGAGCCTTTCTGTAGGTAATCAAGAATATGCGGCCAGTTAGATTACCAAAAATTCAAAAGAGAGCTAACATCTCTTTTATGGAGTGAAAAAGTGCTACATAGCCTTTATTATTGGAGGATCAAGGACCGTCATAAGGGAGATATTAGCTCTCTATAGTCAGACCGGTGAGATTACTCTCACATGTTCAAGTTAAAAAATAAAACGAGCTTGTTTGGCAATCTTTATTTTTTCTATTTATAAACTCACCTACTATTGATTTGACAACTACTCAACAATCACCACGCATTTTAAATTTTAATTAAATCTCCACAATTCATTTTCACTCTTTATAAATTCTTTTTATAAATTCACTTTATAAACTTAACCAAACGGGCCTTAAACTTTCTGGAAAAAAAATAATAATATACTCATAAATCCGTGATTAATCTAATCGGTTGCAAAGTCGAGCCTTTTTTTAATGTGTTTTTATCATTACCAACACCATTGACCTTTTCAAATAAAAAATATATTAAAAAAAAAACTTGTCACCATTGAAAAATCATCACGAGAAAATGTCCTCACGGAGTAATCAATAATATTGAGCCACGTATTACGTTTATCATGTGGCGTAGCAACACCACGTGCACCAAATAACTGCACCATACGCGGAGATTTTAGGACGTGGCGACTTTTCATTGGATATAAGAAACGTGCACTTTGGGTTTGCGTCATTTCAAAGTTTTTGCCAACGGTGAAGGGTTGTTGGTCGGCATTTGGCGCCGCGGTATCCAAACTCCACTTAACGCCGTTAAACCTGCTCTTTACGAGTATAAATAAATAAAATAATAAGTTTATTATTCATTTTTTTAATTAATTTGCATGTGATTAATTTTTGTCGGTCAATAAGCCAATTGCCGCCTCGTTTATTTTTCAACATATTTTGCATAAATATAATTAGTTAATAGTTTTTTTTTTTTAAATATTACGATGGGATTGTACGGTGTTTGAACCCACAGATGAAGGTGGGTACTTGTGAAACTAGTTTGGTGTACTTGCTTTTCAATATGTCTATTTATTATTTTATTTATGTAAGTATGTCATTGTAATTTATTATTTTCTCCGTCTTAAAAATATATTTCTCATTTCTTTTTTGATCAGTTTTAAATTATATTTTTTTTTTCTAAGTTAATTTTTCAGTTTTCTAATATACCCTTATTTATAGTGCATAATAATCAACAATAACGAACAATTAAAGGGAAATATTAAATAAATCAAAAGGTATATTATGAAATATATTGTTAAATTGTATATTTCAATAACATTAAATGATATTTTCTTAATTTATGCAAAAAAATGAAAGGGAGATATCTTTGTGGAACGAAAAAAGTGCTATCATCAGTAGTCTACAAAGAGATTGGTTGTTTAATTATACTCGGATTCCACGAGCTTTATCGGTTTTGACTTGTTTTTTTTCTAATTCAACTCTTGCACACGCCAATTTTGGTATGGGGTCAAATCAAGCTTTATTTTGTATGAACCTTAAGAATCAATAGGAAATAGTTCAGTCTTGACTATTCTCTATTGGTATGGAACTTGATCTAATTCTATAGAGAGCACCAATTAATTACACAAGAATAATCTTTATGTTTTTTCCTTGTAAAATTCAACTATAAGTTTCGGAAGAAGACAATGAGAAAAGGATATATATTACATACAGCCTTGTACTCTTCTTTTGTAAGTTTAGGGAAGGAAATTTCATTGGAGTTGATGACAACAAAACTTGACCCCTTTTTTGGATAGCTCCATACTTCCACATGCACGTGCTTTTTTCATTTTGTATTAACTGAGGATCAATTCTTTTTTCAACGTGATGAGTCCCAACTTTTTCTAGACTAACACGCAAGGAGGCTAAGACCATAAAAATCGTACTGGATACCCCTAATTCAATACATTAAAAAAAAAAAAAAAAGAAATAATTTCTTCCCCACTCAACCTATCTAGTCACCGGTGACCGGTGTTTTAAAAAGCGTAAACCACAGAAAAGTGACGATTTGAAGTATCAAGCTTTTCAAGTATAAGCGTGTCTAGACGGCCCTTAAGAGTTAAAAAGTATTTTTCAATTTTTTAAAAATTTTTAATCAATCTAAAACTATTAAATATTTAAATTACTGCATACTAAATTGAAAAACACATCTAAAAACATAAATATTATATCTACATTATAATTTTAAGAGATATTATACAATTTAATATTTTCAAAAGGCAAAAAATGGTTGAATCTACTTTATATATGATGATTAACTATTATACATCATGACAAATAGCCCAAAACAAAAAAATGTCCCAATAGCCCAAAACAAAAAATGTCTCAATGTTATTACTACTTAAAACCTTATACTATTAACTAATAAATGGCCAAAATGTTCAGTATTGAAAAAAAATAGCGGTCAACAGCTTTTGTTGACCGCCTAGGTGGTCAACGGCTTCTGTTGACCTCTTTTTTCACCACTTATCCTATAAACGAGGTATGAAAGGGGAGCGAGCGCACTTTTTAGATCAGAGCCCGTGACCACCTCAACTGATCAGAAATGACAAATTTCGCCAACAAATAAAGAGGAATTGTGCTATTTGAACAAAACCACATACAAAAATTATAACAAAACTGACACGTGGCACAATCATGTTTTTCAACACATCACATAACTTTTACATCACCATCACTTACCTATGACACTTGT
>CAVNYN010282252.1:0-37013 GCA_963692815.1 Nyctanthes arbor-tristis | reverse complement strand
GAAAATCCGTCCAACTCCGGCAAGCCTCCGTTGCCATTCCCCAAGGAGACGGTGCTATGATTCCAGTATTACATGTGTGGTTTTAAACCTGAGCTCAATACATCTACAACAAGTGGAGGGTTTTGGAGCAAAGTTCTTGAGTTATTTCTATCACATGGGAGATTATCTGTGCCTTTGTTCTTGCAAATATTTTGTAATAGGCTTAGTAATCTCAACAACTGCCATTAGTATAGACTTGTGAAGATGAGTTCAAATATTGGCTATTAGAAATTGGAAGCTACCTGGATGATGGTGATGGCATTGTTATTCATAAACGAAGAGCGGCTATTTAAGGCATCAAATTGGCCAGCTAGCTAATGAGGTCCAAGGAGGCTTCTCCTAGTGGTAAAGGCACCTCCTTACTAGGTTATAATTATTCGACCTGGGTTCGAGTCACCATCCTCACCCCCGTGATCCAAAAAACGAAAATGATGTGCAGATCGAAGGTGAACTTCAGATTGATTAAGACTGAACAACATGGAGCTCACCATATGTTAGGAGGATCTAAGAAGTACCTAATTTTTTTTTGGATAATTGATAGTTATAGAGATTATTATAGGTTTCTTGGTTCTTGCATTTAAAGAAAGTTTTCATGCTCTTACTTGTAAATAGGTAGCTGCATTTGGGAGTAGTACTCCATATATAGCATTATTTTCCTTTTGACGTTTCTTCATAATACAGGGAAGTAAGGCTCACACGTTCCCCTTCTCTTTTGTATATTTTCCTCATATATCAATAAATTGTATACTAGGCTTGGATTTCCATAGAAGAATGCATTCTCAAAAAAATAAATAAATAAAATAATTATTATTATTAAACAGAAAATTAATAGTATACTCAAACAAATGCTTAACTAAATGACCCTGCCCTACATTTCCTTTATAATTTGTTAGCATTGCATATACACCTATTGTAGTTCAATATCTGTTTAAGAAGTCTTTGAATACGCACCTTGAACACAATTATTCCGTTACCCCATTACAAGACATCGAAAGAGCAAAAATCAAGACTCGAGGACGTACCAATTCTCCAAATAGAAGAGAATTACGGAGATCAGCTACTTATTTTTTAATTTATTTGTCAAGAGATTAGGGATCAAGTCTCCAATTTCAGTTAAGGTCACATTAGGTTTTTATAAGAGTTCAGTCTTTTGCTACATTTCTTGGTTGTATATTGAATATAATTTAAATTTGTGAGCCTTTCTGCAATTTCGATCGAATTTCTCGATATTTATGCACGAAATAATGACGATTTGATGTCTAGTTTACTGGTACTCTTATATGAAATCAACTGAAAAAGTGGCAATATCCTAGAGTCCACCAATATTATTTAATTTTAACTTAATTTTAGAGATACATTTTCTACACAAGTTTTCTAATGTCCAAGGGGGCTTATCCTAGTGGTAAAAAGCACCTTGTTACCAAATATTTGATCAGGGTTCGAGTTTCCTTTTGAAAGTTACAAGCAATTAGAACACTCCTTGAAAGTAGGCATTTGTGAAAAGATTTTACTAAAGCTACTCAAACATCGATGGTTTAGTGTACAAACAACGAATCATATATTTTTCTTTTGGTTTCAAATACTTGAGAGTCCTAAATATATCTGAATAAGTGAAGTAAAAGTATTTGAGAACTTTGTTTATTGTTCATGACTTCATGTGCATGTTATCTACTAGTCAACGAAAAACTTATTCGTCTTGCATTTTATTTATCTAGGAGTCTCCTTTTCTCTGAAGGAACTACAGAAATACATACTTTGATCACTAACAGCTAACCAGATACTACTTTAGGCAAAATATTTTCACATTACTCGGATTTCTTAGTCAAGAAAAGAGGAAAATATTCCTGAATTTCTTTCTTCAACTGAATGGACATATATACGTCTCCATAATTAAACGGAATTCTGGAATTGGCTTCTTATCATTTTCCATTAGTCCATTTTAGTATATATGTCAGTTTCTCACTAATTTAAATTTTTCCTTCATATGGAATTCTCACTGGTGGGTAATAAATATAATGCTCCTGTAATACACCAATTCTTCTTATGGAGAGTTCAAAAAAAGAAGCATTTCCTTTTCTAATCACCGATTAAATATTGGATTGCATTACAGATGAGAAATTCAAAGATTTGTTACCTGTCTATTTCAATGAACAGGGTATTCTCCTGATTATATAATCCCTGTTTTTAAAGAGTCTCATTTAGTATTAACGCTTCTGAAGATGAATTCGAATAAGTTTTTTCTGCTTGTTTTTCTTGGTGTTCTTGTTTGCATTGCTACTGCAAAGAATTTCGATGGTTCAGAGAATGCTTTGAAGGATGAAAAAGATTTACCTGGCCTTCTGGGTTATGGTGGTGGATATGGGGAAATTTTTGAAGGACCTGGAGGTGGGTACAGTGGAGGACTACATTGGGACAAGTTTGGAGGACCCTGGGGCAAGTTTGGAGGTCATGGTGGGGGGTTTGGCGGAGGGCCTGGCGGTGGCTGGTTTGGTAAAGGACATGGCGGTGGGTTCGGTAAAGGACATGGTGGTGGCTTTGGAGGACCTGGTGGCTGGTTTGGTGGAGGACCAGGTGGTGGTGGCTTTGGAGGACCTGGTGGCTGGTTCGGTGGAGGACCAGGGGGTGGCCTTGGTAAAGGACCTGGTGGTGGCTTTGGAGGACCTGGAGGATGGTTTGGTGGAGGACCTGGTGGCTGGTATGGGGGAGGACCTGGTGGATTTGGGGGACCTGGAGGCGGGTTTGGTGGAGGCTTCCTCAAAAATATAAGCTGGAAGCCTGAATGTTCAATGTTACAGGGGAAATATATCATGATAGATTAATTCCCTGCATGCATCACAGATCATTTTCCGATGGTAGATCTTGAATCTCTGGGACAACTCGCAAGAACGACTAATAGATAGTTTCATCTTGAACAAATTAATCCAGCAAAGAACATGAACACATTTGAATTTCTGAAAGTGACTTATTTTAGGTGGAAGAAGGATGATATTTAGTATTCTTCTATCACATTACGAAGAATCTTAGCAAAATATCAGATGATTGTTAATTAGATCTTAAAAGAGTTCTGATCCAATTATGATCAATTAGTGATACTAATGGAATTCATTTGTAGAGAGCAGATAATAATGGTGCCATACATGAAAACGCATGAAATAACTAGTGGAATTCATTAAACTCCATCATGAGCTTCATTACAAATATTCTTAATCCATCACGAATAATGCCATACATTACTCTTATTTTTAGTCATAATCAACGGAAAATGAGATGAAATTCATCGTGAAAACACATCTTCGATCAAGGAGAACCACCATCACTACCTCCGCCGCCTCCACCACCACCACCACCACCACCACCACTGCTACCAAATCCTCCACTAGGCCAGTTACGATCACCTCCTAAGCCAATATTACCTGCACGAGCACCTCCTGGCCCAGCTCCAATACCCAATCTTCCACCTATTCCACCACCAGCACCCCCACCAAATCCACCTCCTATACGGCCAATGCCGATATCAATTCCGCCACCAAGTCCACCACCACCTCCAACACCAGCACCAATACTTGCACCAATTCCCCCTCTGTTGCCCACCACATTGCCATCCAATGGATCTCCATCTCCTCCATTATCTTCTCCACATCACCAAATATATCACTCGGGTGGATCACCATTTTCTCCTCCGGGGGACCTCTTTTGAAGGATAACTCTCTAGCATTAACAGCAAAGAGTGCACACAAAAACACCAAAATGAGAAGCTTATTCGACATCTTGCCTTGAGACTGCATGCATGCACTTAAAATAAGACTATAGAGCATTTATATAGAGAAAAAAGAATGTGGGAATGGTACACATGTGGCAAAAGATATATCAACATTATAACAAAAAACTTCTCTAATGTAACAATGTGCATTATGTAGATCCGTCGCATTTAATTATTAGAAAAAATAATCCCTTTATCAGGTTATTTGATTAGGGTTCAAGTCACCATCTGTACCCAAACTTAAAAAGTTTTAAAACTTTATTAGAAGAGGGAGGGAGAGAACTAACTGTACTATTAGGAAGAGTGAGGGAAATTAATGGTAGAAAATATAAAAAATAATGTCTACTTCAAGACATTGTGTTAACTAAGAGCATCTACATTAGTGTTATTAGATTTAACAATTCACATAAGTAAAAAGTAGAGTTTTTATTGATTGTTAAATGACACCTAGGCAAGTTAAATTTAACTATCAATTTGTGCCACATTAGTGATTGTAAATAAGAGTGTTAAATTTAATTATCACTTTAATAGTTAAAAGGTGGGCCTATCCCAATTTAATTAAAATAAAAAAGAAGAAATAATATCATAAAGTTGATAAGTTTGTTGTTAACTTTAACAATAAAACTAACAACTTGTTAAATTAAATGCTTTTAGCAACTACTTTAACACCATCAATGTAGGTTGTTTTTGGAGTTGTTAATTAACAACTCTACTAACAACCTACTTCAACACTACCAATGTGGATGTTCTAAACACTTCCAGCGTTAATTATCGACCACAAAAGCATTTTTTTTTAATTTGCCAAATGCCACAAGATATCTCATTGTTGCATTTTACACCAAGTCTGTTTATGAAAATAATTTAGTATCAGATGTATGGTATCATATGATATCATATGGTAATGTGAAGTACATCAGGGCACATTACATGGTTGTAGTTTCCCATGTGACACGGTCTCATGCACGCCACATAACCGTATAGCACCATATTAAATATATAAATAAATATATATAGTATTAGATCGAGACTACTCTACTTTAGTATACTTTCATGGTTTTTAATGAAGATATAAGTTCCACGCACATATCTAAAAAGCATGCATGTTGGGAATCGCTGTCTTCAATTAAAAAATGTTCAACTGTTGTATCATATGAAAAAAGGAACTCTGCAATAAATTATACAATTATCTGGGCAATACTTTGCATTGTATTTATATGTACTTATATAGGTATTGTTTGAATATATATAACATAGTGGTATTGTTTGAATATATATAACATAGTGGTGTTTTAAAAATAAATAATTTGTTTATATAACATAAAACATGCAGAGAAATTAAATATATATACTTGGTTTTCAGGTGAAGAACGGGCAATAAATTGTCCATGCATGATTCCAACCTGCATCAGATGTTTTATGTATATATTTTATGTACACAAACATTCAAATGCTTTAGAAACCTGGGAACTCGTTATGTTTGTAGGGACCAATTTAAATTTACCACGGGTGATGAGAATGTAAAGAAAAATTATTGTGAAGTGAGAAATTTTGTTCTTTTGTAAAAAGATATGCAAAAATTCTATGGAGATATAAAAAATAGACATTATTAGGTGACATTCTTATGTGGCATACTTATATTGAATGATGAAAAAGTAGCCATATAATCATCATCCAATGAATATATGCCACATAAGAATGTCGCCTATTAATATCACTTCTACATATCTCTCTAGAATTGCTCAAAGATATGTAGTTGTTATTGATTTGATAAACGTTCCATTATTCGTAAATCACCTGTAAGAAAACCTCCAATTGGTTACCCATTCCCCCAATTAAGGATTATGATGACGAAACCTAATTAATTTCTCTTTATATTTCTCATATTTCGAAATGAAGTTTATTTCCCGTTTATTCTAGCAAATTCAAATCCATTTTTTTCTTGGACAGGAACATACAAGCTCTCGTTAAAAAATTCATGTTACACAGGATGCCAAGAACATGAGATTGTTCAAAGCCGTACTAGAAGCCTTGAAGTCCAGTTGTAGACAATAAATTTTGATTTGGGTTCAAAGTCAAATTGAGCTTTATGAGATCGTAACGTTATAAATAAATTAGGTTTTTTCTTTGTTGTTAATATATAAGTATTTGTGTAAAAATATAGATTATGTTTTTTTTTGTTTTTTTTTTTTGTTATATAGCTAACAAATATAAAAGTGGTTTCTTATGTAAGTCATTTAACCCATGACCTTTTTAGTAAACTAGTTATGTTAACATGCATTGCATGTTATGTGACACAATAGATGTATTTTTCATTATTATATTTATTTATCAAATTTTTTATTTTAAAAACATTATAGACTATATTTTTGAAGTTGGGATCTTTTGCAATTAAAATTGTTACCTTTTCTTCTATTAAAATTAACCTTAGAACGCCAAAAGCCATGTGAAGTCGACTTCTCAACCCTAAAATTAAGATCGTACTCTCCTCTTCTATAATCCTTTATAATGTTCCAAAAAAAAGTCATTTTTGTACTTGTTTTATATCTTTTATTTTTAAGTAAGCTATGATTGAGAGTTAATAGGTAGATTAATGTTTGGTAATTTTTTTTTTTTTGAATTTATAGTGGTTCAAAATTAAAATTTAAAACTAATTAATATTGATTCTAGTAGTTCATTAAAAATGATAAGTTAGCAAGAAAAATTATTAAAAATTAGTATGAAATTTTAACTAATATAATTAACATACTTGAACACATCGCTATATATAAGGGGAAATGTTTGTAAAAAGGTAACAAAAATTTAAATGGACAAAAAGTGACTAAAAAGTTAATACAATAGTTATTTAACATGTTTTGCACATTGTCTGGCATGATAAATATATTTTCATTTAAGATATCATAGAAAAGAGAGAGAAAAATTAAAATTGTGTTATGGTTACCAATCATTTATATTTAAATGGGTAAATTTCAAAAAAGTTCCCCAACCTTTGCACTTAAAATCGCCTGGGTCTCTAATCTTTTTTTAGCGCGTTGGGTCTGTACCCTTTCATAAATACACGACACAGGTCTCTATTGATGGAATTCATCCAAAATTCCGTTAAGTAGTTGATAAAATTACCTTTATACCCTTATCTTTTAAATTAAAATAAAAAAGAATTCAAAAATAAAAAAATATAAAAACAAAAAAGAAAAAAAAAACTGATAGGGGAGGGCCCCATTTCGGGCAGTGAAGGGGGGAGTCTCCCCCCTTCATGACTCCCCCTTCATCTGGACTCCCTCTTTATCTGCCTTTTCAGGCAGAAAAAGGTAGGAGACCCCCTGTCCCTCAACCACCATTTCCGGTAGTGAAGTTCACTGACGGAAATGGCAGTGAAAAGGGGGAGACTCCGCCAATTGGGAGAGGAATCTCCCCCCTTCATCTGTCTTTTCAGGCAGAAAAAGTGGGGAGACCCCCAACTATCATGCCCCTAAATTTTTTACCTTATTATCTGAAAATACTGGTAGCGAAAGCATTTAAATATATATATATATATCTTGATTCATAATCGAGGGTAAGACTTTATAAATACAATTAAAAAGTATTGAGACGTTTTCGCTACGCACTCTGATAATTAAGTATTTTGTGGCTGCCCACCACGAAACATCGGCCACACACCGAAATCTCGATCACATACATGTATCTTCTCCATCTTTGGGACGATCCAGCCATAAAACCCTAAATTCAATACTCACGAGATTATAGAAGATGGGGAGTGAGTACAAAGTACTCAGTGAATAACAATATGTATTGGCCCACTCAAAACAATGTAAGAAAGATCACAAGTTTACAAAGATACAAAACTCAAGCACATCACTAGTTTAGCCTCTACCTGTAAGTGATACGATACAAATATACAAAATGATTAAGACCACATGGCAAAATCATAATGCCACAAAGATTACCACAAAGTAATGCAAAACGGGTAGACAGCGCCACTAACGATACCCAAGAGCAAGAAACAATGATTTGTCCAAAGCAATGGTGCACCGTTAATCATCAAAGGCCAAATACAATTAAAGAGATCGGAAGAGCTTCCAAAAAAAGGGAGAGCCGAAAGAGAGAGCCAAGAGATAGAATCAATACACGTGCTACTTACCTCAAAGATTCCTCGAATAATCCCAAGTGGAAAAGTGTCATTAAATCCTTGATATTCCTCAATTAAAATTATTTTTTGAATTAGGATCTTTCTATATATTGTTAGGAGTCTATTCCAAGTGTAAGAGTGGCGTTTTGGTGGGTTTTAAAGGTTGGTTTTCTCACCACCATAATTAGGGACGAATTTTGCTAATCTTTTAGGATAGAGATGGGAGGATGGGTGTTAGGAGATTATGAGGACCCCTTAGCCATTTTTATAATAGTTGAAATTTAGTTGTTTTTAATAAAGATTTGAGTTCCGCCAATCACGTCGTGACAAATGGTGTAATGTGGAGCCGCATATTTGGTGACAAATTGCTCGACCAGTCCTTATACTTTGTGTCGCCTTATAATTTAGTCACTTTACTTTGATTTATTTATTCAAGGTCCTTTTACTTAAGTTAAAATAAGTTTAACCCTCAAAATTTTAACTTATCAAAATAACCAAATTGTTCATACAATATATTTGAAGTCTATTAATCCTGAATTAAAACTCTGGGGATGTTACACTAACTGCTATTTCCGGCAGTGATGGCAGTGAAAGAGGGAAGTCTCCCTCCCCCTCTTCGTCTGCCTTTTTAGGCAAAAAAATGAGGGTGGCCCCCTCTCCCCGCTGCCGGAAATGGCAGTTTGGGAGGGGTCTCTCCCCCTTCAGTCTTTTTTTTCTTTTTCCTTTTTTGTTTTTATATTTTTTTATTTTTGAATTCTTGTTTTATTTTGTTTTAAAGGATAAGGGCATAAAGGTGATTTTATCAACCACTTAACGGAATTTTAGATAGATTCTGCCAGTAGGGACTTGTTGCGTGTATTTATGAAAGGCTGAGGATCTAGCGAGCTAAAAAAATGTTAGAGGCCTAGGCGATTCTAAGTATAAAGGTTGGGGACCTTTTGTGAAATTTACCCTATTTAAAAATAGAATCTGGTCAAAACAATCACATTCATATATTTGATAGAACCCACCAGTACTGCACAAACCCCAACCATTTATTCTCATAAAAATCTAATTTTATTTTTAAAAAAACTCTTTGAACGAAGGTGTCTTGTTGACTAAACTTTTTAAGGGTACAACTATACAAGCTTATTAATTACACCAACTAGTGGCGTAGCCAAGATTTTGTGTCAGTATGATGACTATTACAAAGTTGTGGTATGTCGGTAGAAATTCTAATATAGTAATTATGGACATTAAAATTTTTATTAAAAAAACAAAAAAAGAAATTGAATTAATTAAATTAATTGAGCCGGGTTAATTTTACTAGTCCAACTAAGTTCTAAATGAAATAATCAAGTCTTGCAAGAGCCCATTTAGTGGTTAAAGGCCTATTTTATTTATTTAAAAAAAAAAGCCCACTATAGAACCCATCATACCTTTCTGAAATAAATTAAATAAAAATTAATTATTTAAATGTTGGTATATAAATACGCGCATTCATTCATTTCATGGGAGAAAAGAAGCAAAAGAAAAACAACAAAGAAAACACAAGGAAATTTTCTCTAAAATTTTCTAAGTTCCAAAACTACAAAACAAAGTCCGAAAAGAAGAAAATTCGGAAGCAGAAGTGAAGAAGAGAAAGTGGAAACCAAAGTCTTCAAAGTTCTTCATCTTCTTCAAGTCGAAATCAAGTCTTCAAATTCAAATCAGGATATTAAAGTCTCCTCCGCATCGAATCCAAGCTCAAGTCTTCAAAGCCGAAATCGTCAATTAGAGGATTTTGCAACCTAATAGTGACAGGAGCGTCAATCCACTTCATTTTCTTAAAATTTAAATTTATAACAATTTCTGTATTATTTATTTAATACACAAAATTTGTCATTACAAATTTCTTGACACGCCCGGTGGGACACTCTTGCCTCTCATCTCTCGATTCCATCAAATCCATCAATTTCAACTATCAAGATTGCAATGGCAAGCAACAAAGGTAAGGAAATTGTGACTCCATTGGAGGAGACACTTGCTGAAATCTTCCACTCAGCATGCGCCCAGACGAGGATCAGAGAAACTCAATTGGTTTCACTATTGAGAAAATTCTCTGAAAAGGGTTCTAAGTCCATCAAAATCAAAAAAAGGTTAGGATCAACCTCAGCTAAATCTCAAGGCTCAGGAAAAGGCCCCATTCAGATTCTAGGTCAAGCAACGAATTTGTTTCTGGGGCCACTCAGCCGAATTCACCGCTACAGAAGTGGGATGACTACATACTTTCGATGGCTCTCTGGAGCCGGTGATGGTTATGGAAGTGAATCCAACTCCCAATGACCAACTGCAACGAATGGCTTTGGCCATTTGAAAAGTTGACTAAGTCCTTAGAAGAGAAGGACACCCAAATTGTTGTTCTTATGCAAAAGCTGGAGCTTCAGAACCTCGAGACAGAAGTTAACCCGGAAAATGTAGATTCATCTAAGCCCATTGATCCAAAAATTCAAGAACAGCAGCAAAAAAAAGATCAACATGATAGGACCATGGTGCAAAATGTCTTGCGTGATGCCACTCAAGCCTCTGTCGGCACTCTATCTGCCCAACAGCTTCAACACATGATTGCTGACACCATCCCGGAGGTTCACCATAGTCTTCCATGGTATATGCAAAACCATGTACACATCGGATTAATGAAATGAGGATGTCACTAGGTTATCAACTGTAGAAGTTCCAATACTTTGATGGGAAAGGAAATCTGAAGCAACATGTTGCCTACTTCATTAAAACATTGAACAATGACAGTACATACAACGATACCATGGTCAAGCAATTCATTCGCTCCATCAAAAGTACGGCATTTGAATGGTATATTGATCTCCCAGCAGGTTCCATTGACAGTTGGGATCAACTTGAGCGTGAATTCTTCACGTGCTTTTACAGTACTCGGCGAACAGTCAGTTTGCCGAAACTCGCAAGAACTAAACAGAACAAGGATAAGCCAGTCATGGAATGTATAAAGTGCTGGAGAAACCTTGTGCTAAATTGCAATGAACGCATAAGTGAGTCATCTTCTATTGACATGTGCATTCTAGGCATGTATTGGGGGTTGCTTTACAATCTTCAAGCAAATATGCCCCACTCATTTGAAGAGGTGGCGACACAGGCTCATGACCTTGAACTCCAGATTGCAAGGCTATTTACCAAATGATCCACGTAAAAAGAAAGAGCCCAAAAAAGATGTAAAGAAAGATGGAAAGCCAGGTAAGCCTAAGGAATCCACGGCAATTTCAATTATTCCTACACAGATCACTATCAAGAAATCAAGTCCAGATTCAGGTACAAAGTGGAAGTTGGAGTATAAACCAAATTACAAATCAGGCAGATTTTAGGGCCAAAAGAGGAACCTTCCTACTCTAAAAGAGTTGGCAAGAAAGGAGTATCCATTCTTAGACTCTAAGGTGTTCAGAATCCTAGAGCAACTCCTTGAACAAAAAATAATAGAACTCCCTACACCAAAGAGACTAGAAGAGGCCGGACAAGTTGATAATCCTAAGTACTGTAGGTTCCATTGTATCGTCAGTCATCTGGTGGAAAAATGTTTTGACTAAAAGATTTTATTGTTCGTTTGGACAAGGAAAATAAGATCAAACTCGAAATGGGTGAGAAATCGAATGCCAACTGCTCGATGGTATATTTTGGATCATTTGATCCGATCTCCGATCTCTAAGGGTCAATCACCCATTCCTCTGACTTATGGTATTGAAAAATCTGCTACTTCACTAGTAGAGTTTGGATCTCATCTTCCAAAAGGTGTTCGTCAAGTAGAACTCAAAGTCAACGAAGAAGTCACAATTGTCCACATCTACCCGGTAATCGAAAAACCAAGTCCTTATCTTTCAACTTTTTATGAAACTATGATTGATGAATTGGGCCTTTGAGACTCTGATTCTGAGTCAGAAGATGAAGCTGGTGATGGATGGTCCATCTTCATAACCAAAAAAAAGAAATATCAGAAATCAAACAAGACATGTGAAATATCATATATTTCTCACTTTACATGACCATTATTAGAGGCACGGAGTTCTACATAACTGAAGAGATATCATCAGATGATGGTCAGAAGGCATAGACAGAAGTAAAAAGACGACATCGGAAGGCTTCAAATTGTGCAAACCTCAATATCAACAATGAAGAGCTAAAACCAAGAAGAGGGAGGGAAAAAAAAAGAAGAAAACAACAAAGAAAACACAAGAATATTTCTCTAAAATTTTCTAAGTTCCAAAACTACAAAACAAAGTTCGATAAGAAGAAAATCCAAAAGTAGAAGTTAAGAAGAGGAAATGAAAACCAAATTCTTCAAAATTCTTTATCTTCTTCAAGTCGAAATCAAGTCTTCAAGTTCAAGTCAGGATATTAAAGTCTCTTCCACATTAAATCCAAGCTTAAGTCTTCAAAGCCAGAATCGTCAATCAGAGGATTTGGCAACCTCACAGTGATAGGAGCATCAATCCACTTCATTTTCTTAAATTTTGATTTATAACAATTTCTGTATTATTTACTTTAATACACTAAATTTATTGTTACAGTAATATTGTTAGTTGTATTTTAGTGATTAGTGTGGTAGCTTGATTTAAATGTATTGTGGTGACTAGATTAATCATTGAAAATAGGATGACATTCAATTTAAAAATGTGAAATTGAAAGTGAAAAAGTAAAATGAATTAAGAGGAATTTAGGATTCGATTTGGCTTGGGATTTTAGGACAAGTTGAATCAACATTAAATTTTTTGATGTAAAATCAACTATGCAACTAGATTAGTGTATTATCATAAATTGCAAATAAATATATTTTTTATTTCTACAATTTTAGTAACCAACTTGATTAGTTGACACAAAGTTTGAAAAACAAAATTACAAAGAAAACTACAAGAATTTCAAGTAAATAATTTTAAAAATGTTGTCTTTTGAAAATTGAATCAGATGTATTATCAAGTCCAACGATCAACTTTTCTTACTAGGCCATAAAAGATGCCCAAATTAGTAAATGAAAATAAAATGATGGGCACTATAGTAATTTGACAAAAAAACCCACAATCAGCATCTTTTTTCTCATTCTCTGTGCTATTCCCCCTTTCTCAGAGACCCAGAATTAGCTTGCTGGTATATTTCTTTGGTAGGTCAATCTTTCACGCCTAAGAATTTTTCCAAAATCCAATGTGATCATATGACCGCATTAGTCCTCACCTGGCTCCACCAATGACATCAACACTTAAAATACTTTTTCTTGTTTGCTAAAAGGGCCACAAGTAATAAAAGACTTATATAACCACTAATTTGTACTTATCTTTTTTTGCACACACTACAAATTATTTTTAAAAAAAATCAAACCTTTATTTATGCATTTAGCATAAATAGAAATCTTAATTCATTTATATACCCTGCAAACTACAAAATCTTGGTTTAAAAAGGAAAAAAAACTTAAAACTATGTATTTACATAATAAGTTTTATATGGAAAAATCTCCCCGAAGATGAAAATATTTATGTAACAAAAAGTATATAACTATTATTGGAAAGAATAAAATATTATTAATAATCTATGACAGCTTTTTCGAGTGGCGGTAATAATATCCAAATCATACACATAAGACTTAGAGGGAAAAATCATCCTTTACTTGTTGATATAAAAATTTTAGCTTTCGACTCAACAAACAAGATTTATATTTGCGGGAAACTCATGTTTGAATCAGTATGAGCAATAAATGTAGAGAAAGCCAAGGATATTTGTGATAAATGGAAGACTATAATGTGTAGAAGACAAGAAGAATGAGGTTTTGGGTGTCAAACCCTTTCCTATTTCTGTTTGCCTCTATTTATAGTGTACATTTGCCTATTGCTTGGGACTGATGATTACAAACATTTAATGTGACCTCACATGAATGACACAAGGGTCTAATCGACTGAGATTAAAGCTTCACTTTTTACCATCAGTTATCTAAACCGCGTATGGGACAAGCAACCTCCACATTGCATTTAATGGTGGGGTCCCATTAGCCGTAAAGAATAAGGTTCTTCACGAGGGCTCCCAAACTTCTGCAAAGTTGGAATGCTTGTTGTACTCGCTGGGTCACGGCTTTTGGTTAAGGCACCTGTGAGCTCGTTGGCAAGGTGCCTATTTATCTTTAGCCGCGGGAGTGAGAGAATAGGGCTATCTTTAAGGTCGCTAAATTCAGTCACTAGATCATGTGGCCACTGGGTCACTAGGTTGCTGGGTTAGGTGAGGCGCTCTGGGCCTGTTCTCAAAAGCTAGTGACCGTTGACCTCTGTTGACTTTTGAACTGTGTTGACTTTCTACCACTTGGTGGGTATAAAATGCCTCCTCAAGGTCGCTGTTCATGGAACTCAGGGTTAGCGGCCTTGAAGATTCCTGGTGATTATCTTTGCACTTTTTGCCACCTGAAATTCGACCTTTTGAATTTCAAAATAGGTTTGTTTTTCCATGTGGCCGCCATTCAGTGGAGTGGCGTATTCAAGGGACCCTGCAGGCGGTAATCATTAATTTGATTGGAGTCTTTTCTCTTCTTAAGGCAACACACAGCCGTCACGCTGCATCCTCCACTTTCTTATTTAAACTCCTCTCTTCTCTCCCTTCTCACCTTCCATCTCTCGTTTTGTCTGGCTAAGAGTCTCTCCTTACTTCAGCATTGTTTTTCGTTAAAAAACATCCAGAGATTCTTGCTTTTCAAGGTAATTTTTCTCTACCGTCTTTAAGTCCCCTAGGTAGTTCTTCTTTGAGACAATCAAAATAACAAGAGAAGGAGATGAGGTTTCCCAGATAAACGCTGAATGTTCTGGAGGGGAAGAAACGGAGGCGGAGGCAAGTTCAAGTGGACGGCCTCCGGCGGTGGTTCTCCCAGAAGAAGATTTACAGTGGGCGGCTAAGGATATCCGCTCGCAAGTGACTGAGGCGGATTTACGCTCCATCCGCCGCCGTTGTAACCCGGATGACGTCGCTTTTTGGGTACCCTATGAGGGGGAAAGAGCCTTCAATCCTCTGAGGGTGTGTGTGGCTACAAACATAAAGATGTTTGATGTCTGGTTCAGGGTTCCTCTTCCCAGACTTGTGACTAGACTATTGCAGTTTGGGGGGTTGCCCCCTCTCAAATCCTGCCAACTGGGTGGAGGACCATCGTAGGAGTCTTTTCCCTCTGGCAGCATAGAGGCTGGGGGTATCCCAACCCTAAGGATTTCAATTTTTACTACGTGTTAAAATCCTCGTCCTCTGGAGGTAAAGGCTGGTACTATGTGTTAGCTCGCCCAAAATCAGGAGGCCAGCGCCTTTGGGGCAACCTGGTGAATGAGATCTGGAGTCTGTCTCTGATTGGAAAAAGAGTTGGTTCTGGGTAGGAGGCAACTGGAGGACCCCACTGAGCCCGGATCACTAGGATACAAATGTAGCGATGAACTTCATGAAAATCAGTGAGTGGCTGTCAATTAGTGTTTCTCTGGGACCATTGAGCTAATACTTAAATTTTTCTCTTTCTTTTTCAGGAGAAGATAGGCTACAATTAATATCTCCGTCTTTCAAGAAACGAGCTGAAGAGTTCATTGATTTGGAGAAAAAAGATCGTCACGCCAAGGACCTTACTGGCCAGGATTCTCTGATTGAGGTTGCGTTATCAGTGCCTAGGTCAGAACGTTGCACCAGTGCCCCTCCTCCCAGTAAGTAG
The DNA here is from genome assembly GCA_963692815.1 of Nyctanthes arbor-tristis. Lineage (NCBI taxonomy): Eukaryota > Viridiplantae > Streptophyta > Magnoliopsida > Lamiales > Oleaceae > Nyctanthes > Nyctanthes arbor-tristis. Next base: position 21,398 of record CAVNYN010282252.1, on the reverse strand, counting down.
AAATTATATGGCGAGCTTATTTCGATTGCTTGGCAGCTTGACACTAATATTTTTTCTTTTGTCTTCAGGTAAGAGGTTCGCCGAGAAAGAGCTCAGGAAATGAGGTCGTTCGAGGAAGTTAATGTCGCGCTGGAGAAAAAAAATCTAAGGAAATGCTAGCGGGAAAAGCAGCGGGCAAGAAGGTCGCGCCAGTTACTGATCCAGTGGTAGCGGACTCTCCGACGAAGCGCCAGAGAGCTGAACTTCCCCCTACTCCTTCGGGCTCTTCTTCTAACTCATTGCCCCCTGTTTCAGTGTTAGACGGTGAGCACTTATCGACCCAGGAGGAGGGACCTTGGATCTGCTTGAAGACGATCTGTTCCTTCCTATTCAGCAGAATCGGCGAGCTACCCTGGAGAAACTTAAAGACAAGAGACCCAAGGCTTTACTCCATTTTAATCTTGCCAAAAGCCCATTCGAGAAGCCGGTGGGGAATTGCCGAGGAATGTCACTGACGCCATGAGCGACGTGGCCAGAGTTGCTCGAAAAAATGGGATAAATATGTGACCTCCATGTTCCTCCTCGAGACTCACCAGGTGAGCGCAGTTATGGGGGCCGTTTGGCCATTCTAGACCAGTACGGTGAGGCTCGCCTTCGTAGGGTCATTAGTGATACCAAAAAGATGACCCAGGAGACAGGCGAGGCTGCCAAGGCAAAGGAGGAGGCTGAGCTAGCCCTGAAGGAGAAAGAGCAGGACTTTTCCGTTTCCAATGATAAGGCCGCAATGTTGAGCAACGAGTTAGAGGCCTCTTGGAAGAAGATTCATGGGCCAGAGAGCATGCTGGCAATTGAGAGGTCAAATCACGAGCAGGCCCTTAAGGACACGAAGAGTAGGCAGGGCCGGCCCAGTAATGAGGCGAGTGAGGCCGGCCCATCAGGCCTAAAAAATATAAGGGCCTAGAAGTATTTATTATACTTGGCCCAGTTAATTAAAAAGCCTATTTGTTTTTAGAAATGCAGAGCCATAACCATAAAAAAAGGGGCCCTAATTTCAAATGATAAACAGGCCTAAACAAAAGAAGTTGGCCCTATCTAGATCAAATCCAAACTAAAACAAAAAAAAAATTAAAATGGTGCTGAGGTCTGAGAGAGCACCAACGATTGATCGATTCTGAAAAGTGAGAACTGAGAAGAAGACTTGCAACAATAGTGTTTCTCCGGCCAGCCGCTCTCCATCCAGGTTCTGATTTTCAAACGGTGAGCGAGATCGGAAGATTGGGTAAGCTTTCATCATAGCTTCATTGCTCCTAACCCTAAATTCTAATTCCTAAATTGTAATTTAGTGATTGCAATTGCATTTTTCTTGGCTTCTCTACACTCTACAAATATCAATTTCAATTTTTCATGGCTGCTAGGTTCCTAATCTTAACTGGCGGTTCTGGCGTTCTGCTACAGTGCTACTCAGCTACTCCCTGTCTCCCTTCGCCAGTCGTCAGAGCAAGGGGCCAAAAGGTTAAAGGTAAGTCAACCCTTTACCTCTTTCGGGCTCTGCTCGTTTTATTCACTCTTGCAGGTTCTTGTTCTTTTTCTCTACTTTCCACCATTTCCTTTTCAATTTCAAGCAAAGTTTAGTTTTTGCTTCCATCCGTGTTCATGTGCTATTTGCTCTACATGGGTATACCTTTTGCCAATGATCTTTTGAGCAAAAAAATTTAAAGAAAAGGAAAAAGGAGATGTGGGATTTCTCTGTCAATTTTTTTGCTATTATTGCTAAATTAGGCAGCAGGGAACGTATATTCATGTTCAAGATTCAGTAATTTTTTTGGTTTTATTTTTCTTGTTGTACTGGTGAAATCTTTTGTTCTTTTCTTAAATTGTTTGGTACAATTAAGTGACTGATTCTTCTTCTTTTATATCATGATGACAGAGACCGTAAGTGATAGAGATATATATATATATATATATTTAAAAGGCTTGAAGTTCTCCGGTAAGTAAGGCCTTAGTTTCAATTGGATGTGTTTACTGATGAGATTGAACTTTGTTAAAATGTTAAATTATTAGTCTTATAATTTGTGTATCATATGCGTGCAAAATTGATCATGATGTGTTAAATAGCAATATTTAATGACTCGGAAAAGTTGTGATTCAACTAGGTTAATAAATGACACATGTGAAGGAGACTTATTTTAGAAAGAGATTGTCAAACTGGTTCCTGGAACAAGGGTAGATGGCATTTATCTATTTTTGAAATCACGGGGTCGGCCCCGAGAGTAGGGCCGTGTCTGAGGAGCTAGTCAGATATGAGGAGGTGGTGGCTAGGTACAAGGCCTCAGAGGAGTTCAACTAGGCCAATGCTGAACTGTACTATGATACGGCCAAGGAACTTCTTGGAGAGATTAAGAAATCTCAGCTTGAATACGACCTAGCTTTCCTCCAGGAGTAGGTAGCCAAACTCAAGTAAGATTGTGGCTACGAAAGCTCGTATGACGAGGATGCTGAGGCCATCGCTCCTGCTGGCGAGGAGGTTGAGGTTCCTGCCCCAGAAGACCGGACCCAAAGTCTTTCTCTTTTTATCTTTGAGCTTGTATTGTAAATCCTTTATATAATGAAGAAGATTTTTTCGTACAACTGTCTGTTCATCCGAATAACTTTGTCTCTTATTATTTCTCGTATTTACTTGCACAATCCTTGGACCAAAGGGTTAGGACGCTTAACCAAAAGCTCGCTCTAGTTTAGGTCGTAGACAATGGGTTCGAGTGAGGGTGTGTAGAAGTATCCGGCTGCTAAATTAGAAGTCAATTCCAGTTTTAGTCGTGTGACTGATAATCTCAAGTGTTAGGTCGCTAGCCAAGGGCTTGCCTCAACTTTGTTCGCGGACAAGTAGACTTGGATGTAAGGTCGCTAACTGACAAGACAAATCTTTTTAGACGAGTGTTAGGTCGCTGGCAGGAAGTTTGTTCCCGCCTAGATCGCATACCCTTACTCAGTCATAGATTTACCTTGTGTAGGGCTATGGAGAAGTAAGAACGTAAGTATAAAACAAACTAGACAATCGTTAGAAACGCATGGTTTTAGAGTTGATACCCGGCTATTGATAATACTTCTTCAGATGCTCCGCGTTCCAAGGGTGCATTAATTTGTCCCCATGCATGTCCTTGAGCTCGTAAGCCCCGTTTGATAGGACTCACTTGACTCGATAGGGACCTTCCTAACCGGGACCTAAGGTCCCCGAAGCCAGCTCCCTAGAGGAAAGGAAGACTTTGCGCAGGACTAGGTTGCCAACTTCAAACTAGCGGACTCTGACCCTGGTGTTGTAGAATTTGGCACATTTCTATTTATATACCGCATTTCTGATATCAGCTAGTTCCTTTTTTCATCAATAAGATCAAGATCGTTAGCAAGGAGCTCGTTGTTCTCTACCTCATTCTAGTAGGCTACTCTGGAAGTAGGGACCTCCAATTCAACAGGGATCATAGCCTCAGCTCCATATGTGAGGGAGAAAGGAGTTTCCCCAGTCACAGTTCGGCAGGTCACTTGATAGGACCACAAAATCGCAGGGAGCTATTCGACCCAGCCTCTCTTTAGAGCTTCCAAACGTCTTTTCAATGTTTGTTTGATGATTTTGTTGACGGACTCGATCTGTCTGTTGGCTTGCGGATGATGGGGCATAGAATAGAAATTTTTTATGCCCAACTCTTCGTAGAACGACCTGAACCTTATGTTACCAAATTGCTTGCCATTGTCCATGACTATAGTGTTTGGGACATTGAATCTGCAAACAATTGATTTCCAGATAAAGCTTGTTGTCTTTTATTCCGTGATAGTGGCGAGAGCTTCAGTTTCGACTCATTTTTTGAAGCAATCAACAGCAATGATGGCGAACTAGGTCCCTCTTTTACCTTTGGGAGTGGGCCGATGAGATCTATCCGCCACTTGGCGAAGGGCCATGGTTCTATTACTGAGGTTAACTCTTTCAGAGGGCGCCTAATTAGGGGAGCAAATCTTTGACACTTGTCGCAACCCTAAGCGAAATCAATCGGGTCTTTTCGAACACTAGGTCAGAAGTATCCTTGCCTTAGGATTTTGTGTGCAAGGGCCAGTCCACCTGAGTGGTTGCCACAAACTCCAGAATGTACTTCCCCCAAAACAGCTCGCGCCTCAGCAGGGTTGAGACACCTTAGCAGAGTTCCGGCGAAACTTCTCTTGTATAGCTTTCTATCATTGGCGAGAATCTGGAGGCCTAATGTCTCAGCTTCTTGGCCTCCACACCTAGGGGGCCATTTCCTCATTTAAGAACTGGATGATATGGTATATCCAGTTGCTTTAGGGGCTAACTTCCGCTGTTGCTACCTCGGTACGTGGAGGCCAGTCCATCATTTAAGAACTGGATGATATGGTCTATCTAGATTGGTTCAGGGGCTGACTTCCGCTGTTGCTACCTCTGTTTTGTCAATAGACGAGGTCGCTAACTTGCCAATTGGGATGCTGCTAAGCTCGCATGCCCCTTGATGGTTGCTAGCTTAGCCAAGGCATCTGCATGGCTATTTTCAGCTCTTGGGATTTGCGTGATCTCGAAGTGATCCAGATCATTCAGCTCTTCCAGCAGTCTTCTCTAATATCGGGAGAGCTTTTCACGTCGCACCTCATAGACACCACTCGTTTGGTTTACTACGAGTTGAGAGTCACTCTTGATTATGAGTTGAGAGTCACTCTTGATGACTAGCCTTTTGATGCCCATTGATTTTGCCATGCTGACCCCCACGAAGACCGCTTCGTATTCAGCTTGACAGTAATAATTTTTAGTGGGACTAACGATGACTATTTCGGCTCCAGAAGCGTGGCTTGTGGAGTATCTATCCGCGTATAGTTCCCAAGTCAAAGTTTCGCGCCATTGAGGCGAGAGTGAGCTTGGCTATGAAGTCGGCTAGGGCCTGTCCCTTAATAGCGGTCCTTGGTTTTTAGTTAATGTCATACTGACTGAGTTCTACCGACAATTTGACCAAGCGACCTAATAGGTCAGGTTTTTGAAGAACCTGCCTTAGAGGAGCATTTGTCAGGACATTTGTGTGCTCGAGGAAGTAAGGTCGGAGCTTCTTGGAAGCAACTACGAGAGCGTAGGCAAACTTCTCTATGGAAGGGTATCTGAGCTCCGCAACGTGTAAAGCATGACTTACATAATAAACTGGGAGCTGAGACTGTCCTTCTATTCTGACCAAGACCGCGCTGATCGATGGTTCTGAAATAGCCAGATATAGACACAACGTTTCCCCTGGTAAAGGTTTGGATAGTAGAGGAGGAGAGGAAATGTGCTCCTTCAACTTGATGAAAGCGACCGGGCACTTCTCTGTCCACGCGAACTCTTTCGATTTCCTGATGGCCTGGAAGAATGGCTTGCATTTGTCCGTAGACCGTGACACAAAACGACTTAGCGCGGCGATTTTTCCTGTGAGGCGCTCAACCTCCTTTACTGATTTGGGAGGCTCCATGTCAAGAATCACCTTTACTTTTCTGGGTTGGCCTCGATTCCTCTATGATTGACTATGCCTTAATTCCTCTCTGATTGACTATATAGCCCAAAAACTTTTCAGAAGCTACTCCGACGGAATACTTCTTGGGGTTAAGCTTCATCTTGTAACTTTTGAGGATTTGGAACATTTGAGAGAGGTCTTCGCTGTGTTGTCCTGCTTGCAGGCTTTTTCCCAGCATGTCTTCCATATAAACCTCCATAGTTTTGCCAAGATGGTCCTTGAACATGGAGTTTACAAGCCGTTGGTAAGTAGCCCCGGCATTTTTCAATCCAAATGGCATCATCTTGTAACAATAGAGCCGTCGGTCAGTAATGAACGGGGTGTGCTCCTTGTTGCTGGGTACATAGGGATTTGGTGATAACCGAAATAAGCGTCCATAAACCTCAACAGCTCAACGGCATTTTGTTTCAAGAATTGGACGAGCTGGGTCCTCATTGGTTTTTTCAGCTTTGCCCCGATTCTAAGTTCAACCTCTGGCCTTGTGTCACACAGCTTTATGGTTTCGAGCTCGTCACCCGGGTGAGCTTGTGCTCCAGAGTCACTGACCCTTGGGTCAAGGGTGTAAATTTCCAAGAGGGGTTTTATGCCTGTAACGTGTTCGGAATGGATCCAGGCGAGGTTGTTTGGCTATCGCATATGATGGCAGTCCCCTGGTGGGTAGGGAACTCCATAGTGTGGTGGAATATCAAGGTTGTGGCACTAAGCTCGTATAGGATGAGGCATCCCAGTATGGCATTGTAACCTAAGGGCGTGTCTACTATGAAGAAGTCTGCGAGAATTCTTGTGGTGCGCATCTCATCCCCTATTTCCATAGAGAGCGTGACCTGATACTTGGCCTCCACTTGATCTCCGGTGAAGCCTTGAAGTTTAGCTCCACAAAGCTTGACGATCTTTTGGTCGATCTCCATTTGTTGGAAGGCGCTTCAATAAATAACGTTCACGGTGCTACCGCTATCCACCACGGTCTTGTGGATCTTAACACCTGCGACTGCCATGGTAATAGTTAGGGCGCTCACACGGGGGTTAAGCTGGCCGCTGGCATCTGTTTCAGGTGGGGAGAAGGAGCTCGCTTGAGAGGGAGAAAGTGTTTCTCAAGCGAGTGATAGCAAATCTGGGCTTTACTCACGGGACCTCGCCTCTGTCCGTCAGAACCCTCCGTGTCAAGGCCTCCACTACTGAGCATGCGGGCCTCGGTGGAAGGTTGGTTCTGTGGAGCTCGGGCTTTGAGGTCCGCTAGGGGACGAGCTTCCATGTCCAGCCTTTGACGATTTGCTATGTGTTCGCTCAAGTATCCTCGCCCAATTAGCCGCTCGATCTCACGTTTTAGATGCCTGCAATCGTCTCTGCTGTGCCCCACGACCCTGTGGTTGATTGATCCGCATTCTTCACTGTCTTTTGAGGGGCTTTGGTTTGAGTAAAATTTGGTCGCCACTTAGAAGGTCAAAGATATATTCCACGGACACATTGAGGGTGGTGACTGTCCTGGTTGTGGTGGACGGTCCTTGGTCCTCTCTTCAGCTGGAAGGTTCTCCTCTAAGGTCGTGTGGTCATTTCCTTGTTGCACCCATCTTACGCGTTTGTTGAAGGATGGACCAGGTACCTTGAAGAACCTGTGGATTGACCTTCTTGTTTTACAGGTGGCTACTTGGCCACCAAGGCTCTAGCAACTTCGGCCTTTTTGGGCCTTGCCCAGGCCATGGAGCTAACTCGGGGTAAATGTAGCTTCCAGCCGAATCCCTAAGGGAATTTGGCGCGGCCGCCGCGTTGGGGGCTGGCCGGCCGGACCCTTGCGACTAGGAGTGGTCAGCCCTCTATTGACACCTTTCCCTGGGGAATTCGCCCTCTTTGCGGGTATTTTATTGCCTTGTTGGAAAGTTGGCAAGTTGTGCTATTGCAACCGTTGCACTTATTTGGTGAGGGCCTCTGCTTGTCGCAGGGAAGTTCCTATTGCCATTGCCGACACTGGCAGTGCCCCGGTTTCGCGGAACTCGGGAGGTAGTCTGACATTACTAGTTCTTGTCTTTTGACTCTCGGAGCGTCTTCCACTCATTTCCTTTTACCGAAGGTTAGATTTCACCGAATATTTGGTTTTCACAACTTTTTGTAAGCTCTCCACAGACGGCGCCAATTTGTTGATGCCAAATTTAGCTTTCGACTCAACAAACAAGATTTATATTTGCGGGAAACTCGTGTTTGAATCAGTATGAGCGATAAATGCAGAGAATGCCAAGGATGTTTGTAATAAATGGAAGACTATAATTTGTAGACAAGAACGATAAGGTTTTGGGTGTCAAACCCTTTCCCATTTCTGTTTGCCTCTATTTATAGTGTACATTTGCCCTTTGCTTGGGAGTGATGATTATAAACATTTAATGTGACCCCAAATGAATGACACAAGGGTATAATCAACTGAGATTAGACCTTCACTTTTTGACCATCGGTTATCTGAACCGCGTATGGGATAAGTAACCTCCACATTACTTTAATGCTAGGGTCCCATCAACCGTAAAGGATAAGGTTCTTCACCTGGGCACCCAAGTTTCTGCGGAGTTGGCATGCTCATTGCACTCGCTGTGTCCTAGCTTTTGGCTAAGGCACCTGTGAGCTAGCTGGCTAGGTGCTTATTTATCTTGAGCCGTGGGAGTGAGAGTATAGGGCTGTCCTTAAGGTCGCAAAATTTAGTCACTAGATCCTGTGGCCGCTGGGTTGCTGGGTCGCTAGGTCGCTGAGTTAGGTGAGGCGCTTTGGGCCTACTCTCAAGAGCCAGTGACTGTTGACCTCCGTTGGCCTTTGACCTGTGTTGACTTTCTACGACCTGGTGGATATAGCTGTCAACAATCAAATACATCAAGGTTTTCATAGTGGTACCAAATCACAATAAGAACCAAGGAAAAGAGAAAGAAGAGAAGAAGAACAAACCTTGGAATTGAATTACAATCAAGTGATATACATGTCTTTATATATACAAGAGTCAATTTACACAAAATAAATACTTGAAATACTAAATTAAACATAAATTAAACTAAACAATTATAAAGTAATAAACTCTAACAACCACCCAAAAAAAAAAAAAAACTCACGATGCTACAGCAAGAAGCAACGAGAGTTTGTCACGTAGGAAACGAAAACGACTTGGTGAAAAAATCTACAAGCTGCAAGGAAGAAAAGACAAAAGGTAAAGCAATAGTGCCCTGTTGAAGATGATGGCAAATAAGGTTACAATCAATCTCAATGTGTTTGGTGCGTTCATGGAACACAGAATTATGAAAGATCTGAATGACACTTTTATTATCACAATACATTGGAGTAGGAGAAGAGAGTGAGACACCATTATCTGCAAGTAACCACTACAACGACACAATTTCAAAAGTAGTAGATGTCATTACACAATACTCCGCCTCTATAGAAGAGCGAGAAATTTTTGCTCTTCCAAGAGATAAGAAAATCACCAAAAAACGCAAAAAACCTAGTAATAGACTTGCAATTTGTAGGATCACTAGCCCAATCTATATCAGAGTATGCATGAAGCTCCAAAGAAAAAAAAGAAGGAAGCAAAAGACTCTGGAAGCAAGTGCCAAGAAGATAACGAAAAATACGAACCACAGCTGCCCGATGAACAGTAGAAGCAGACACAAACTGACTAACGACATGTACTACATTAGCAATATCAGACCGTGTAATAGTAAGGTAAACAAGTGAACCAACAAGAATACGATATAAAGTAGGATCAACTAGAGGAACACGGTCAGAAGAAGAATAACGAACATTTGTCTCAATAGGAGTGTCAACATTCCTAGTATCAGTAAGACGTACATGCTCAATGAGAACTGCAGTATGTTTAGGTTGAGACAACATATATCCGCAAGGAAATGATGCAACCTCAATACCCAAGAAGTAAGATAAAAGACCCAAATCCTTCATTTCAAAACAACGAGTCAAGTCACACTCCAAAATAGCAATCCCAACAATATCATCACTAGTGATGATCATATCATTAACATATAACAAAAGAAGAATGCGACCAACAGATGTACCACGAAAGAACATGGTAGAATCATGGTGGCTAGACACTAAACCAAGAGAAGCAACAACACTAGAAAAATGTTCAAACCAAGCATAAGGAGCCTGCTTGAGGCCATAAAGTGCCTTACTGAGTTTACACACATACTCCGGAGGACACGACACCCCAGGAGGAGGAGTCGTATAAACTTCTTCTTGAAAGGTCCTATTCAAGAAGTTATTTTTAACATCCATCTGAGAAAGACTCCACTGAAGAACAAAGGTAACAGTAATAAGTGTACGAACAGAGATCATTTTTGCAACAGGGTAAAAGTCTCCTCATAATCTAAACCATATTGCTGAGTAAACCCTTTAGCTACGAGTCTAGCCTTATTTCGCTCAACTGAACCATCAGATTTAGTCTTAATCTTATCAACCCAACGTGATCCAATAGCATGCTTATCGGGAGGTAAGGGCACCAAATCCCAAGTGTCTGTCTTTCGCAAAGCAGAAAGTTCACCATTCATAGCATGTTTCCAGAATGGGTCTAGAACAGCATCTTTATAGGAAGTAGGTTCAATGAGTTTATGAATAAATGATAAGAAACAACAAAAGGACTCTGAATAACATGAGTAATCAAAATCAGGGACCTGAATTAACTTACATATGTGTTGAGGATATTGAAGTCTTGGAGAAGATATGGGACCCCTTAGTCTCAGATGGTGCTTAAGAACCATATAAGGAGAGATATCATAAGACAACATGTGTGTACTTGTAGTAGATGGAGATTCAACAGTAACAGGAATAGGGCAAGAAGGAATATCATAGGAAAATGGGTCAATATGAATGAGACCTGATTTAGTCACTTTGAGAAGTATTCTTACTAATAGAGAAAAATGGGATGTTTTCAACAAATACCACATGACGAGAGACATACAATTTTTGACTAATATGATCATAACAATGATAACCTTTCTACCCTCACCATATCCTAAGAAAACACAAATAGTAGAACGTGATGTCAGTTTACTACGTTTAGCTGCCAGAAGGAGAACGAAGCAAGTATCCCCAAAGACCCTTAAAATAGAGTAAGGAGTAGACCCAAACAAAGATTCAAATGTTGATAAACTAGAAGGATGAGAAGATGGTATCCTATCAATCAAATACACAGCTGCAAGGATTGCCTCACACCAGAATTCATTAGAGAATTTGGTAGATAAAAGAAGAGAACGGGCTGTTTCAACTATATGTCTATGTTTGCATTCAGCAATACTATTTTGTTGTGGGGTATCTGGACAAGAAGATTGGTGAATTATACCATCTGAATGAAGTAATTCAGAAAAATCAGTGTATGTATATTCCCTACCCATATCACATCTAAAGCACTTAATCATAGCATTATATTGAGTTTTAATAATAGCTCTAAACGAACGACAAATGGAAAGAAAATCAAAATGTTTCTTCATAAGGTAAATCCGACAATAACGACTGCAGTTATCAATAAAAGAAACATAATATTGAGACCGTCCTTTCTTAACAACCAGGGTAGGGCCTACACATCCATGTGAACAAGATCAAAAGGTACAACAGAGCGAACAAACTACAATTGAACGGTAAAGCAGAAAATTTAGCAAGTTTGCAACCACTACAATCAGATATGTCATGAGTTTTCATATTTCCCAAATGACCATTGGAAACTAAAAAATTCAAACAACTAAAAAAAATCACGTCTAAGGGAGAATGCCACAAATAAAAACTAGACGAAGAAGAATTCAACTGAAAGAAAGATAAATCAGCACTAGAAGCAAAAAAAACTTGAGATCATGTGAGGGTGGTGGACCAAGTATAGAAGATCTAACAGGTAGAACAGCTACAGCGTTGGCGCTGGGGCGGTAAGAGAATTGTGGTGGTTGTTGATATGGTTGCTGCTAATAATTCTACTTTGCTGATAGCTTCTTCAGCAATTTTGGACATTAACTCTTCCAATGTCCATTTTCTTTGCAAAAACTACAAGATCATTGGGAACTCTTGGATGTCCTTTATGCTGATTTTGTGCAGGTGGTGCAGTCAAAACTGAGGTGCCAGAATTCAGAAGAGATGTCTCTCCACTAAGTGGCTGTTTGATCCTCTTTATATAATTGACTTATAAAGATGAAATTATAATAAGGTGAAATGAGTGGTGTAGATTTAATGGAAGTTTGAAATTTATGGTTATAAATGAATAGTTATTAAATCGGTAGTCAAATCAGTGGTAGGTGAAATTATAAAGAGCTATGTTAAAGAGGATCAAACAAACCCTAAGAGATTTCAACCTAAGCTACAAGTTCACTAATAACAGAATGAACAGATGGTAAAAGGTTACGACGCAGAATAGAGCCTCTGATGGCTTCAAAGTCACTAAGAAGTGCCATAAAAACTATACCAACCGCTGCTCTTCTCTATATGTAATATAAAGTTATCGAGATCTCTTTATTTCAATAATTACAGGTACCTAAGCTTCTTCAGGGGCTTTTTAATTAGTTATGTCTGTATACCTTTTTGGAGTATATGTCTCAAAAGACCATCACAAATATCTGCTCCATATTCTTTTTCATAAATGTTTATTTGGAATCGACCACGTCGTGCTTCAACCATGTCATTAATATATCTAATCCTCGTATAGGATTTTATATCAATCCAAGTTAGAGCATTGAACTTGGCATATTTATTGGTAACTATGCCATTAGTGACTGAAATGAATGCTATCTTACAAACTCCAAGTTTGCATTATACATGCGAGGATTACAGTTACGCATTTCATATACTTATTACCAACTATCAATTCATCTCCCTAATACTGAGAAGACTATTTAATTTAAGAAATAATCAGGGATTCAAATCTAATTTGTATTCTCAGCATTATAGTAATATCCATCTTCACTTTTGTAGTGGGGCAACTATACATATCGCACTTATTAACTTTAAATGGAAGGTTCTGACTGCCAAACATAGAATGTGTCATAAACTCTATTAACCTGTTATATAAGAATATTGCTACAAGTAAAATATCAATATCACTTAAACACAAATGATTGTTTTCAATTAATAATGTAGCAAATAACCTGAAGTGCATAATAGTATTTTATTAACCATAAGAATTAATATCCCAACCAATATATGAATAATTAATAACCTTTGGGATAAAATTCACTACCAAGATGTCTTTATTTTGATATCTAGAACTTTTGTTCATAACCAATTAATTGAGCAACTATTCTCGCAAACTTCTAGTTACGAGTTTGACATGTGACTCCTAATGGACCCAAATTCATAAAATATCTAGAATGTCTACATAGAGGGTGAGTAGGCACACATGGTTGACCCTAACTATTTTCCAGATACATTTGGAATCCATTTCCAAATAACTAGTGACTTACAACGCACAAGAATTCTTTTAAGTGGAAGAATCTTCTAGTTTTTTATATGATTCTCGATAATTCTTATAGATCGGAAGAGCACTGGAATGGTCTAACCGATTATGCTAAATAATAAAATTTCTATAATATTAAACTTCTAGTTTGATATAATAAGTAATTCTGTATTTGAACAGTACAACTGAAACTTCGTAAGCAAGAAACATTAGATTCTCAGCCAGAGACATGTCGCAAGGGAGAATACCGATGATAAGTTGTTTACTTTATACAAACCATCACTATGGCATATAATATGTCATTAACCCAAACAGTAGTTGAAAGTTTTGTTTTCATAGACAATGGTCTAGGAGATTAACTGAAGATATTTAATGAATAGTTTCTTTAAACCATTTTGAGGGCGAACATGATCGACTAATTGTTCTACCTCAATTTTGATTGCTATACCATCATTGTCGAATGCTTGAAATCTAAACTCACCAGCATCATCAAGACGAATTTTCTTGATTGAGTATCCAGGAATTGGACTTTTTAGTTTTATTTTATGTATAAGTAAGTAGTCAAGCAAACGCTACATTTCTAGTAAAAAGTAAGCAGACATAGGACCATCTAGTAGAATCATCAATCAACATCATAAAGTAATAAAACAGTCGACATAGTGGGTATATCGGCCCATATACATCTCCATGAATTCTTTTTAAAAAAATTAGATATTCAATATTAACCTTCATACTAAAGGCTTAATGACTAACTTACCTTACGCACAAGCAGTGCATGGGAAATCATTTGCTAAAAAATTTTCTAGTTCTTTAGATTGTTCCCATGTGAATTATCTGACGTATTATAGTTGCTTACATATGCCCAAATCTATCATACCAACGTATAAAGTCTTTTTGGTCAACGAACTTCAGGTTCGTGACATGTTTTGTCTCAATTGATTTTATGAATGTATAATATGTTCCAAATAGTAGTACAGAGAATTTTTGCTTTACCTACTTCTGTCCAGATACAAAAGAATTTATGTAAAAATATTATTATCTTTTTGCATCATCTCAATATAGTATCCGTTGGATATATTTAAATTGGTAAATATCTCTTGAATTTGCTAAAGTATAGTACATCATCAATATACAATTTAGTATAATTTGTCAAAATAATACAAGCTCTTCTTGAGTTTTCGATGATGTTCAATGCACATGATATATAGTATTAATATTATTTTCAGCCAATATTAATTTAGAGTGTACTTTTTATGTTGGAGAATGATATGAGTAGTTTTGTTATCAATTAGAACAATTTATTATGATTAACCACCAAATAAGTTACTAATATTCCATTTTTTGTCGGCAAAGAAGTCAAAGATGTCAAAGTGAGTCACAACAAGTGGACCGTCATAATCAAGGGAATTGGTCTCTAGTTTCTTTTTTTCCCTTGATCAACTGCTAGTAGAGATCCACGAGATATTTTGTCATACGACAGGCGCGCACTCGATGCCCTTTCATGCCACATATAAAAAATATTCTTTATACTCATTTTTAGATGAGCTATTATTATTGAATACTTTATGCATCCTATTGTTATAGTTTTATCTATGAGTTTTTCCATATCTGTGCCCACGTTCACAAATTACATGTTATATTTGCTTCATCCAATGTAGTTAAACCAGTTGGGCGTAACTCGTGATTTTTCATAAATAACTCATTATTTTGTTCAGTCACTAGTAAGCATGATATGAGTTTTGAGTACTTATCTCGATATTGCTATTACAGAGCATATTCGAGGCATAAAAGGTAGAGAATGTCTTTTCCAGCATATCTTCATTTTTTATTTTTCTCTACAATATTTCAATTTTGAATTTATTCTAAACAACTCAGAATTGTACTTACTCATGGTTTATATATCCTGCAATTGCAGATGTATCCATTCATAATGGGCTTTGGAGAGGACTACGATCCTCTATGGGTCAACCATCTCTTTCAAATTTTTTTCATGGATCATGTGGATCTTTGACTGTATAGTACTCAACTTTTAAGTTATCGTGGAGATAACGAAAGAAACTAAGTGCTATTGAAAAATCTTCATACATGTATTTCCTTCTTTTATTGTCTTTCCAGACTCTTTGAGATCAAATAAGCATCATCATTAAAGGCCCATGACAAATAATTCTTGCTGATATGTCAAACGCAACAAACTTAAATTTGGTGATATGACCATTTGTGTAACTTTACAATATGTAAAGTCATGAATTCAACGCCAACAGGACTTGAATATTTATTCTCTCTTTCAAGGATGAGTATTATTTCATATATTACCCATATACATAGCCATCAAGACATATGCTACTCTAGGAGCACAGTAAATTATACTTTTAGAATTAATTTGAGTCATTGCTACTTCAGGAGCAATATGTTGATATTCTTTAGAGATGTCAAATTACCAAGTAAATTAAATCTAATGTAGAATGCTCTTCAAAAGTATGTAATATTTTTTCAGAATATTACAATCAGTTGTGCTACTTTTAGAGCAATAACTTATTTGGTTTAATTAAAATAACAATTAACTAAAAGTAAATAATAAGATAACAAATAAATAATGTATATAACGAATAATAATAAAAATAAATAATTACTCCATAAGGTGCGATATGAAATATTCCTCAAGAATATTTGTTTACTATGTTTTTCTTTAAGAAAACACATATCTAAATCTCATATATTGTGCTCTTCAGAAGCATATCATATTCAATTAGATTATGTTGAGATCATATTATGTTCTTCACAAATCACAACGTGTTAATCTTAATAGTCTTTGGGACCATTAGAATTGTAGAATCTTGTTTCTTCAAGAATCACGACATTTTATATGGCTCTTCTAAAGTTAATCATATTCTTCTAAAATATGAGACATAATTGTGATTCTTTATTAACCATAACAAATAGTATTTATAACACAACAATCTTGGATGTAATTTTTGATATTCCCACAATTGAATAAAGAAAGCGGGTGTATCTCAATTTCACTTACAATTTTGAAGCCAGCGCTTGGTGGTTGGACTTGGATCTTTAATAATCAGGCGGAAATGTGGATCCACGTAATTTTATACAAACGGTGTTGGGAAGGAGTTTGGTTAAATTCAATTACAATCCTTAAGACATTAATAATATCGAAGAACATAATCATTCCCGGCAGCTGAGATTAAAAAAAATAAATAAAGTATTTTCTTCAAGCATCAAACTTTTTCTTTTAATCTTCATAGAGGGGAAAAAAACAACGGATGCTTTTTTGATTTGAGACACGCGATTAATCAAGCAAAGAAATTTTTTACTTCAAAACTTTTGAGCTTTTCGAGTTTATTACGTGTTATAAATAAAAAAGAAAGATAAGAGAAATAGAGAAGAACTAGAGAAAAAACCATGAATTGTATATTCTATTCACAATATAGGATGTCTATTTATACACGTACAAGTGTGTTGCCCAAAAAAGATTTGAAGCACAAGTCAAATAAATTGGAGTGCTTGCTAGCGATGTGACTTTTGGGGTTTCAGGGGTAAGATAGTCAATTCACACTATAATTAATTTATCTACAACAATTATTATTATTAAGGTAAATTTCACATTTAGTCCCCAACCTTTCAGCGTTTATACAATCTTATCCCTATTCTTTTTTTATACAATCTTTTATATAATAGTTGAGTTTTGTCATTCCGTTAAGGTTCTTTCCGTTAAAACCCCTATAAATTGATCATTTTAATGTTTTATTTAAAAGGCCGGGAATCAAAAGTGAAAATTACCGTAAATTTAAAAAAAAAATTGATAATAGAAAATTGAAAAAAATTAAAAATAAATATTATTGAAAAAATATAAAAATAAATTTATTCTTTCCAATACCATCCCCACCACGGCCTATATTTATCTTCTGATTACATTTTGACATGGATTTATTTCTCATGAGAAATGAGTCTGACGAATTAATATTCATTTCCTTATAAAATTTGTGTAAGATTTTATTATATTTTTTTTCTTGAATTCATGTCAAAATGCAATCAGAGGACAAATAGAGACTGGGGTAGGATGGTGCTGGAAAGAATAAATTTATTTTTTATATTTTTTGCAATAATATTCCTTTTTAATTTTTTTGTTTTCCATTTTATATTATCAATTTTTTATATCTAGGGTAATTTTCACTTTGGTCCTCAAACTTTTGAAACTACAAGGATAAAATAGTCAAATTATAGGGGTTTAATGGAAAAATGAATGGAATCTTGATAGAAGGACAAAACTCAACTATTATATAAAAGGTTGAGACCTGCAAGGTGAGAAAAAATGGGACAAGATTGTGTAAATATTGAAAGATCGGGGACTAATGGTGAAATTAACCCTTATTATTATTTTCCATTTTTTTTTTTTTGTCTTATAAAAAAAAGTCATGCAGCTGAGCTGTGTCTCGAATGTTATTAATAAAAAAGAAATAGAAAAAGGGAAAGAGAAGTGGAGAAAATTCATTAAACAGTAAAAACATCGATTAAAAAAAAGGGAATCAAAAGAGCTTCGCGGCGGCTTTCTTTTATTTTTTCCATCAGCTTCCGTCAAATACTGCATTTCTCTCATTATTTGTTCAACCAAACCAAAGGTTAGTTCTCCGTGTATTTCTGTAGGA
Organism: Nyctanthes arbor-tristis; assembly: GCA_963692815.1. Taxonomy (NCBI): domain Eukaryota; kingdom Viridiplantae; phylum Streptophyta; class Magnoliopsida; order Lamiales; family Oleaceae; genus Nyctanthes; species Nyctanthes arbor-tristis. The sequence continues at coordinate 3,825 of CAVNYN010282252.1, read as the reverse complement.
GATCTGTATACTCAGTCTTTATTTTACATAATTCTTCTTCTGTATGTATTTTTCCGTTGATTTGATTCCATTTTTCCCCTTCGCGAAATTTCGTTGTTTTTGCAGAGATAAGCGATTGAAAGCAAGATGCTGGGTGTTTTAAGGCGCAAAGCTGCCTGTGGCGCCTCCTCGGCTTCGGTATGGTTTTTTCCTTTTGTTTTCAGCTAAGCTTGTATATGTATTTATCTAAATAGGTATGCACAGTATAATTCTGTATTCATATCTGTACTGTTTTTGTGATCCGAATCTGTATTTGGCGGAGCTAGGGTTTGAAGTTTGGGTATGCACAAATTATATTATAATGTATCAAAACCCTTTTAACGGATCCTATATTGCAAAAGAAAATTTTTAAACAACAAACCGGTACTTAAAAAGATTCTAGTATATTACTATGATTGTATCATACTTGATTTGTACCTTTGTAACATCATAAAATTACATAATTATTATTATTTAATAGTGTCAAAAATATCATTCTTAATATACCTAATTAAACAATCGTTCAAACTAATATTTGATAATAATTAAATTTTCTTAATAAAAATGCTTGTTTAATTTTTATGTATTTCATATTTTTTAGTTTTAATCAGTTGAATAAGTTTTTCAAAATTTAGCTACTACTTGAAAAAATTTTCTAAATACTTTTAAATTACACTAAAATAAACTAATCAAAATAGGTTTAAAAAATTAATAAAAAATAAAGAAACAATGAGAAAAATAGAAAAGAAGTACAAGAAATATGTAAGGAACACTTTTCAAAAAAAAAAAAAAAGGAAGTATGTAAGGAACACAAAAAGAATTAATATATAAAAAGAAGTAGGAGGAGGGAAAAAGAACAAGAAATCAGGAAAGAGGGGAGAGAAACGTGCTGACTAAGTCAATAAAGTAATAATGCTAATAAAGAGAGAGAGAAGGAGATTTATTGGAATATGTGAGATTGAGTCTTGCATTCTTCCTTCTTCTCCGTGCACCAACAATGGCGGTCTTCCGAAATTCCAACCTTTTACAGATGAGAGTGGGGCCAAAAAAAAAATTAAAAAATTCTGAGAGAAGTGGGTATGCACATGCATACCTGTGCACCCCTGTAGCTCCGCCCCTGCAGTATCATATATTTATGAACACTGAATTATGCATTTTGAACAGGTTTTAGGAAAATCATTGCATAAGATTAGACCTGCAGGGTCTATACAAAGAGCATGCTCCTCTCTGCCAGAAGAGGTACAATGGCTGATTTTTTCTCTTTCATGTTCTTTCTTGGTTGCCACGACTTGTCTCAGCAGATGTTTAAAGATTATAATTGCGTTATAGGCTGAAATACTATGTTTCTTCATGATTTTAGACGTTGAAATGTTTACTTATCTAAATATGGAAGAGCTAATTAGAGCTTTTACAATTGAGGCAAAACTCTGAAAGATGTAAAACTGGTGCCTAGTTATGGTTAGTTGATCATTTGAGTTGTTCAACATTATCTTAGTATTTCCCCTTGTGGGGTCAGCTACAAAGGTGTCATATCCCATTGGCCCCTCTAATGGATAGAGTGATTAAACTGACAGTACTTTGTATTAATATTTCCTTCTACCTGTATGCTTATTTCTTACTTCAGATAAGTTTGCTACACGGACAAGAAGTGTTAGCCTTGTTAAAGGTGCTGGTGCTAGTTTCATCTAATTATAGAAGATAACACCAATTAACCGAAATCTATGGTGTGTGATGAGGGCTACAATTTTTATTAGTTTACAAAGAATTATCTACTTGATTATTTGCAGATCTTAAGCTAGAAGACACATGAATAGTAAACATAATTGTTTCTAACTCATTTGTTTGATCGTAGCTTATGTTTTGAGCATGTAAACAGATTGCACATCATCCAAGGGGATTTGGTTATGCTCGAACTTTCTGTCACCTTGCTTTGGCTGGTATGGCTTTCTTGTCGTTTTCAAGATTTAATTTCTTTATTCATCATTTTGCATTAATTGAGAATGATTCTACAAATTTGTCATTTTTCTCCAGAAAGCTCAATGAGTTTGAGACCAACCAGGTTAGTTAGCCTATACTTACCTGTTATTGCTTTAAATGTAAGTTTCATTTGTAACATTGCCTTCAGAGTGATTAACAAAATTAAGTGGAGTTCTAGAGTCAGAACTTATCAAATGATAGGAGAGTTATAGTTACAGTGGATCAAGACTTCGTTGAATTGATGAGGATGTTTCTCTTGAAAATGCACTTAGCAACCCTAATCTGGTTTGGTTCAAAGTTTGGAGCTTTCCTTATTTAATTTTGTGAGGATGTCTATGACATGTTCTCATGCAAATGTACTTGTATGTTGAACAAGAATGACCGTATAAATTACCGAAGCTGGAAATAGAAGTTCACTGAACAATCATCAATTTAAACAGAATCTTATTTTGCTTTCTGGAATTCACAGCTTGGTATCTACATTACCATTTGGCTTCTGTTGAGGCCAATTTTTGTCATCTTGAATGTTCATTTATATTTTGCTTTGGATCATTTTTTGTTGAAACTTCAAAACAAAATCATTTTTAACATGGACCTTGGGTGTTCTCAGCCAGACATATGATGCACAAGTCAATTGAGGAATTAGATAGGAAGAGAATAAAATAAAATAATATTATTCACAAAGAGCCGTGTGAATAATTTGTAATGGCGGATCATGATTAGGCAAACATACTTGTGTTGTGAGGGATTCCCACTTTTCCTAGTTTAGTTTTAAGTAGAGTTCTGCTAAAATATGTAATGTTTTTGTGTTGTAACTTATAATTGCCAAACACTTACCATATGCTGTTTCATTCTAGTGCTTTGTTGAGGTTCAGTATCAAGTTAGCTTGGATGTGGTTTATAAGCATCCTTGCATCAGTGGCTTCTATTTTGATGAAATGAGGATTTCTGTTTATCTAAGCTACCCTTCTAGGGGCATGGTTTGGAGATAATACCTTGAGGTGACCATATAAGTGAGGCATAGAATGGTATATCATATTTGCCTCCCAAGCTGAGTGTATACACTAAAGTGTTGGGTCTATCCTGTTATTTCTGAGTCTTTGTATTACTTGACATGGCTTTGTTGGACATCCTTTATTAGAATTAGAATCCTTTCAGGTAAATTTCTACAATGGATGTCCAAGAAAGGTTCGAGTTTCCGTTATGCTTGGAATTTATTTGAAAAAACCATTGCATTTGTCTGATATTTTCTCAGTGATATACTTCTCGTTTGAAGGTGATATCTTAGATCTGTTTGAACCATAAAGAGAGATGAAATATATTGCATTTAAACAAAAACAGATACCATAAAAATATGGGGATATTGGTGAAGAAAAATGACTTATCAATTAATCTAACTCTTTCCTTTGTGCAGGGGAGTTGTGGCCAGTCTTCCGCGAGACGTGAACATGCAGATATGGAGCAGGTCATTCTGCTCTAACAGCGGTATGCACTTTAATGCTAAAGTGCCCTTCCCCCCTCTCTTTCTCCTTACATGCTTCACATTCTCTAGAACATAGTTGCAATGTTGTTTGATCTTCATCTTTCCATGTTTTGGGGAAAACCTCAATCTCCATCTTTAATCTATTATGATGCATTTGTCTTCATAGTAAGAGCGATATAGGTTATCATAAGGAGTAATGTCTGGAGTCCTTAAGGACTTATAATCACATAGAAAAACTCAGTACCATATATATAATACTGAATTAAGTCAGATGAATTGTTGATTTTCTGTGTGTCTTCTAACCTTCCCTTTTTTTTTTTTTTTTTTTTTTTTTGGGGGGGGGGGGG
>CAVNYN010282251.1:0-15749 GCA_963692815.1 Nyctanthes arbor-tristis | reverse complement strand
TCCGATCTCTTTGGGCCTAGCCCTCACGGTTTTGCTCTTGGGCTTCTACCCCAAAAGGCCTCATGTCAGATGGAGTGGGTCTCTTGGCATATAAACTAGTCTCTCTTTCTCTACCCAAGCGATGTGGGATTGAGGCTGTCACAATTAACTTTTCTAAGAGAAGAACCTACTCTTTCAATATATATATATATTGATTCTGGTGCCACCCACTCTTTCATGTCCACTATATGCCTAGCTAGACTAAACATGGTAGGAGAAAAGACTGATAACATACGGGAGGTTAGCCTGCCATCTGGAGGGACTATAGACACTAACAAAATAGTTAGGGCGGTATGTATAGATTTTGATGGAATGGTTATAGGGGCGGATCTATATGTTATTGATATGAAAGACTTTGATATCATAATTGGTATGGACTGGCTAAGTAAGAACCACACAACGATTATGTGTCATGAAAAAGAAGTGACTTTTCGTAAACCTGGAGGAGAGGAGTTCCGATTTTATGGGTCCAAGATTAAGGCACTACCACGCCTTATCTCGGCTATAAAAGCAGAAAAGTTGATGTCAAAGAAGGACTATCAGGGGTATTTGGTAAGTCTACAAAGTGCGACCTCTGAGGAGGTAATTCTAAGTCGGGTACTAGTAGTACGTGAGTACCCTGATGTATTTCCAGACGACCTTCCAGGTATTCCGCCTGAACGGCAATTGGAATTTACAATTGATCTGGTACCAGGAGCTGCACCGGTCTCTAAAGCCCCGTACAGAATGGCACCCAAAGAGTTGCAAGAATTGAAGATACAGCTGGAGGAATTATTAGAAAAAGGGTTTATAAGGCCTAGTATATCACCATGGGGAGCTCCCGTCTTGTTTGTAAAGAAGAAAGACGGAAGCATGAGGATGTGCATTGATTACAGGGAGTTGAATAAGCTGACGATAAAGAATAAATACCCACTCCCGCGGATCGAGGATCTATTTGATCAATTGAAAGGTGCCGGTATATTTTCAAAGAACGATTTGAGGTCAGGATATCACCAACTAAAAATTAAGATGGAGGATATAACCCAAGACGGCATTCAAGACCCGCTATGGGCATTGCGAGTTTATAGTAATGCCATTTGGTCTAACTAATGCCCCTGCGGTGTTCATGGACTTAATGAATAGGGTCTTCCATTAATACTTGGATAAATTTGTCATCGTTTTTATTGATGACATACTGATATATTCTAGGGATGTAGAGCAACAAGAAGGCCACTTGAGGGCTGTATTGGAAACTCTGCACGAGGAGAGGCTCTATGCTAAATTCAAGAAATGTGAGTTTTGGTTGGAACGAGTTGGCTTTTTGGGACAAATTGTGACAGCTAGAGGAATCGAGGTGGATCCTTCTAAAATCGATTAATTAAGGAGCAGGAAGTAACAACAACATTCTCTCAAACCGGAAGAAGAGAGAAATTAGCCTTGTGGGCTCGCTTGGAAAAATCTCTTCAACTTGTCTTTGTATAAAGTAAAGAATTTTCTCTCTAAGGTTAAAACATGGCCCCCTTATATAAGGTCTAAAAACTCTTAAAGAAAGCAGAAAATTAGTGTAACCACCATAAAAAAGAATTCTTGTAGGTAAGGAAAATAAAAATTTCTCGCGCATAGGAGGGTGCGGACGCACTAGGCAGAAGATGTGACCACACTGAGCATGTTGCTCAAATCTTGCAATGCAGTGCGGGTGTATTAATCAGGCAGTGCACCTGTACTACCTTCTCTATCTAATATCTTTACACTGGTACTGACGCACCAGGAGGACGGTGCGGCTATACTAGTCTTCTTTTTTCCCTTTTTGGCCCTTCATGTTTTTGTTGTCCAATATCCTAGTCTCTGAGCTCCAAAACTCTAGCGAAGTATGCCCGAACTTGATTCTTAATTTTTTCCTTGGTCCTACAACAAATAAACGAACTAAACATAAATAAATTTTTTAATATAATAAAACACACAATAAAATGCTAATATGGAGAAATTAAATGATCTAATAAAACATTTATCAAATTCCCCCACATTTAAACTATTATTTGTCCTCAAACAACCCAAAAACAAGCCATTAGAAACTAAACACAAAACACAAATACACCTACTAAGCTCTCCCAGCTACAAATGAGGCAAACAACTTACCATTTAGCTTAAGGAAAATTAAGATAGCCTGCTTAATAAAAAGTCTTCAAAGTAATGCAAGAGTCATAAGATTTTTTTTCTTGTTTTTCTTTTTTCTTTCAGAAATAAAGACTGGTCCTTTGAAACTCATAAAACATCATGAGCAAGTACTCTTAAAAAACTATTAGAATCATAAAACAAAGCTTTTACCTGAAAATGGCATAAACAGAATAGGTCAACCCTTACAGATAAGTTCACTCTTCGCTCAAGTACATAAAGGTTAAGTGTTTACGCTCAAAGTTCTATCCAATAAGAGAGTGCCATAGGCTTGCAATATTTCTCATTCTCCACCACTTAGATGACACTCATGACATAAATCACAAGGGCTTTTAATAGTTGCAACAGAGTTAAGGATTAAAGTGGGAAAAATTTAGGAAGTGAGGTTAATGAGCCGTTGAATCTAGTGGATCACAAATTCATAACCTTCAAACAAATATCTCAAGTGAGACCACCACTCCCTTCATCCTTTCAAAACTTCTCTCATGACCTATACAATAATAACATAACCTAACCTTCAAAGGTAACTCAAGCCTTTATTTCAAAAGGAAACAACCATTTAGCCCAACTTCTTTCTTTTTTTGTTTTTCATTGTCACTTCTTTTTTCCCTCCTTCTTTCTCACTTTTTTTTTCCCTTTTTCTTTGCCACTTCTTTTTTTCGTTCTTGCTGTCATCCACTCTTTCATCTTTTAACATATTAAACCACACTAGACCATATATCACCAAATGAAACTCCTCATCTCATTTCATCAAGACCTCGTGAATAGCATACTACTCTCTCACACTTACTTCTTACCTACCTTCAAGCAACAAAAGCAAGCACAAATCTATTAGTCCATTGGCAAGGTAAGAATATATATTATTTTTAGCTCAAGAGTAGTATTAAAAGGTGTAAAGAAATAAAAAAATAGGACTTAAAGCTCAAAGGGCTTATGCAAAAGAGAATTAATTGATAAGGTAGGCTTTTTGACTAAAGTGGTTAATCAAGAAAGCGTGCCTTAATCATATTTATGAAATCTATGTAATAATGTGGCCTCAAAGAGAAATAAAGCAAGCTCTAGAGAAGCAAACCCATGGAAGAACATCGTACATGAACAAAAATAGTGAGACTGATAAAGATTGGCAGTTTAAGGCTCAAAAAATATCTCGTCACGTTAAATTTTTCAACCTAATCTAACCAGGGCCTCTAAGGCTAAAAAAAAAAATCTCATCAGATTAAATTTGTCAACCTGATCCAACTAGGGCCTCTAATTCTAGGCAAAGCAAATAGATTGAAGATGCGAGTTCACTCATTCAATTGTGTCATGAATCTCTCTAGGCCAAAAGTATAAATCTACTTATTTTTTCTTTTTTGTTTCCTCTAGCATTACTTAAGATTCTGATTCCAGTTAAGCTGCCTTTTTTTAATTTCAGAAATTAACATGTTGCCACCTAATGCCCAACCAAGATTCTTAAAATACAAAACACTCACAATAACTAAACTCTCAACCATCACAAATAAGTCTAACACCATCATTGCACAATTTAAGAATATAAAACTAACACAATTACATAAACCAGAGCAATTCTTAAATTAGAACAATTAAATCCTATAAGAATAAAAAAATCATTAAAACATGAAACTGAACCAAAAAACAGTAAAAACACAAAAAACAAGTAATTCTTTCCTCCCGGCACACTTAAATTTTACATTGTCCCCAATATAGAATCAAACAACACAAAGAGGGAAGAAAAGAATAAAAAAATGAATTTGTTTTTCAAGAAACACGGCCTCATACAGGCGCACCAGACAAGTAGGGCATCCGCACCGGGCACACTACCAGTTTCTACTAAAAGTTTTTTTAATTTAAAAAAATTTGAATTCAAAGAATGCTAATTACTCTACTTCCTCACAAAACATCCATACCATTTTTCAAAAATAAAAATAAAAAATGAATGCACAGCTAAAAATGTAAGAAAATAAATTAAACGAAAAGGCAAGAAGGCCAAAAAAAAAGGACCAAAAATCACTCAAAATAAATAAAAGATAAAGAAAATACTCCCTCATTAGCATGGCTCCCAAGCAGCGCCTTTGTTTAACATTGTTGGCTTGACTTAGCCTTTGAGTGGATAATTGGTATAGGTCCTCTACAGTAGCACATTGTTGTCCTTGAAACCTTCATAGTCCGTTCTTCAGATTTACTTCAGGTTGAGATGGCAATTTCCCTCCTATTTGAGCCTTCAATCAATTAATGGCAATTGCCATTTAGCTCATTTGATTCTCCAAGTTTTGAATGTTGGCTTGGGTTTCATGTTTAAATTGTAAAGTCTTTGTAGCCAGTGCTTTAACCACCTCTTCTAATGACGTATGTGGATTAGGTGATTGCTGTGGTCTTGGCAAGAACTATCCTGGTTGCCTATTAGGAAAGAAAATTTGGGGTTGATTCTCTCCATAGCTTAAATTAGGATGATCTCCAACCTGGATTGTATGTGTTGGAGAATGGATCATGGGCCTATTTGGGTACGAAGTGCCTTGCGGCATTTGCTCGTTCAATATTTTCCTCTTGTAATATCAGGTAGGTATCAGTTGGATGTCCTACCATTGAATAGATTCCACAAGTTTTCACCTTTTTTTAATTCCCTAAGCAAGTTGTCTAACAAGAAAAGAGAGTTTAGATAATTGATTTTCAATTGATGAACTTTGGACCTCATTCACCATCCTATAGACGCATCATTCCTGGTGCCAAATTACTGAGAAATCTCAACCATATTAGAGATTAAAATCCTTACTGCTTCGGGGGTTTTATCAACTAAAGTATCACCGCTGGCTGTATCGATCATGCGTATGTCCATTGGCATTAGTCTTTCATAGAAGTTTCGAATCAGCTGTTGATCACTAATTTGATGGTGTGGACAGCTAGCACAGAGCTTTTTGAAGCGCTCCCAATATTAAATAATGGTTCTCCTTGATGTTGTCATATCCTACAGATCTCCTTTCTAATATTTGCAGCCTTTGATACAGGGAAATACTTCTCCAAGAATAATTTCTTCATCTCATTCCACATTGTTATAGCGCTTGATGGTAGATAGTAGAGGCAATCCTTAGCTATATCCTTAAGTGAGAATGAAAAAGCCGACAGCTTGATTTGCTCTTCTGTGATTCCAGGTGGTTTCATGTTCGAGCATACTATATGGAATTTCGTGAGATGGTTATGAGGATCCTTACCTACAAGACTCTAGAAAGAAGGTAATAAATGAATTAACCCAAATTTAAGCTTAAAGGGCATATTTTTTGATAAATTTGGAGAAGTTATGCAGAGAGATTGCTGAGTAAAATTTGAAGAAGTTTTTGTTGGCGGCCTTCTCTTCATCAGCTATCGATTGCCTAGCTTCTCTTCTTAACCTACACAAAGTCCATTCAATCTCTGGATCAAACAACAATGGACTTTGATTAGAGGAATGGGTATTGGTCATTCAAAATAAAGAAAATAATAAAAACTAATTAGAAGGTAAAACTAATTAATGCAAGAATACACAAATTAATCACACCGTTCTCTGACAAAGGCGCCAAAAATTTGATCACGTGTCGAATGTGCCAACAGAGAACGTTGGACATTTCTAAGTGCTTTGTGCCAACTAGTAATAAGGGGGGGTTTGTGAAATATTGAACTAAAATTAATAAAAGGAAAAGACTAAAGACAATTAAAGCATATTCCCAAGTGCAAGATAGCAGCTTGAATGTTGTTTATAGTTCTTGGTTCAGTTATACCCTTCACATAAAGAATAGCACTCAATAGCAACGTCATTCCTACTTTCCTATAAAACTATTAACTCTAGATAACAACAAACTCTACCACCCAGATTTTCCTTTAAACGTATCTAATTAAACTAAGCTCTTTAATTCGATCAAACCGTTTGAGATAATTTGCACAAGCTCTCTAAATTTGGAACAATGATTGAAAGAAGAGTTAGAAAAATAAGTTAATCTTAGCAATAAATTCACCTGCTCAATTTATTTAACTTAGGTTTTATTATTGCTAATGATTAATAATCATTAGTTGCTACTTGGGATTTAGGAGAAACAATAATTATGGGTTGAAACTCCAACTTTAGCAATAGAAAACTAACTGTTCAATGCAGTAGGCTTAAACTATGTCAAACCATCAATTTTCATAAATATAGAAAATAGAATAACACAAGTAATTTCACAGAAGAATAAAAAACATTATTAAAATTGATTAATTAAGAAGGAAGAAGTAGCAACAACATCCTATTGAACCGGAAGAAGAGAGAAATTAGCCTTGTGGGCTAACTCGGAAAAATCTCTTCAATTTGTCTTTGTATGAAGTAAATAATCTTTGTATGTAGTAAAGAATTGTCTCTCTAAGGCAAAGACATGACCCCTTTATACAAGCTCTAAAAACTCTAAAAGAAAGAGGAAAATTCATATACTAGAAACTACAATAAAAAGAATTCTTCCTAGACAATGAATATAAAAATATCTCGCGCATAGGAGGGTACGGGCACACAAGACGGACGGTGAGGCTGCACTGAGCATTCTGCTCAAATCTTGTAGTGCTATGCAGGTATTAATCAGGCAGTATGCCCACACAACCTTCTCTGTCCAACATCCGTACACTGGTCCAGGCACACCAGATAGACGGTGCGGCCGTATCAATCTTTTTTTCCCCTTCTTTTTTAACTTCATGTTTTTTCTCCGACATCTTGGGTAAGATACATAACAGCAAAAGTTTCCTTAATACTAAGTCAGGTAGAAACTTCATATCTCATACTAATAGCGGTCACACCATTACAGTCATATTACATATTCATTACATTATATTAGTAGTTTGTCATAAGGGTTCACATCTCCCATTTATTTTTAGAGTAGTAGTTGGTGTACATATACTCGAGAGTTAACACATCATAGTATTCCAGATGAGTAGTGACACGGTGGTTCAACCTGAAGTAGTCTTCATAAAAGCCCCACACAGCGGTCTCAGTGACATATACAAAAGCTAAACCGTCGGGTGCTGTTCCCTAAGAGGTGTAAGTGATCTTATATAGAATCCTTTTGGGTTAATTTCACAAATCGTCTCCAACCTTTCAGTTTAGTCTCGATTTCGTCCCCAACCTTTGTTTTGTCACCCCACAGCCCCAACTTTTGATAAATATGCACAAATCGTCCTTTTTTACATTATTCCACCAAAATTTTAATAAAATGACGATTATATCCCCTTAAACCTTTTAAATTTTTTTTAAAAAAGTTTGAAAATAATAACAAACTTAAAAACCACCCCACCTACCCACCCACCGACCCCATGTCCCGTCCCCCCTTCGGCCGGAAGTCTAGCTGCCGGAGTTGCTGCTCCGGTAACACAAATGGTACCGGAAATGGCAGCAAAATTGCTGCCATTTCCGGCAGCATTTGCTACCAAAATTGGTGGGGAAAGAACCCGGCTTTTCGCTACCGGAAATGGCAGCTAAATGGAGGGGATTCTCCCTCTATTTCCGGTAGGAAAATTGCTGCTATTTTCGACAGCGAAATGGGAAAGATTCACTCCCCTCCCCTTCCTCCATTTGTATTGCTCTTGCAGCACATATGCTGCCAGAAATGACAGTAAAATTGCTACTATCTCTGACAGCATTTACTGCCAAAATGGAGGGAAGAATCGTCCCCATTTTGCCGCGGGAAATGGCAGCGACTCCACCCCATTTTTGACAGAAAAATTGGTTCCATTTCCGGCAGCATTTGCTGCCAAAATGTGGGGGAGTATCTCTCCGGCAGCGAAATGGGGGGAGAATTGTTTGTATTCGCCTGTTTGTATTGTTTTAAAAAAAGTTTGAAAAAAATAAAAAACTTAAAAACCACCCCCACTCTCCCCATCCCACGTCCCCCCTTGGGCCAGAAATCCGACTGCCGGAATTGCTGCTCCGACAACACAAATGCTGCCAAAAATGGCATAAACATTTCTGCCATCTCCAACAGCATTTGCTGCCAAAATGGGGTGGAGAATCCCCCTTATGTTGCTGCCAAAAATGGCAGCGAAGTGGGGGGATTCTCCCTCCTGTTTGTGCTACTCAGGCAAAACAAATGCTGCTAGAAATGACAGCAATTTTGCTGCCCTCTCTGGCAACATTTGCTACCAAAGTGGGGGAGAGAATCCCCCCATTTCACTGCTAGAAATGGCAGTGAAATGGGGGAAGTCTCCCCCCTCCGTTTGTGCTGCACTGGCAGCACAAATGCTGCTAGAAATGGCAGCAAAAAGGCTGCCATTTCTGGTAGCATTTGCTGCCAAATAGTGGGTTCGCTATAGGGTGGGGTGGGGTGGGGTGGGAAGGGTGGGGTGGGGTGGTTTTTAAGTTTTTTATTATTTTCAAACTTTTTTAAAAAAAATTTAAAAGGTTTAAGGGGATATAATCGTCATTTTATTAAAATTTTGGTGGAATAGTGTAAAAAGGGACAATTTCTGCATATTTATCCAAGGTTGGGGCTGTGGGGTGACAAAACAAAACTTGGGAATGAAATCGAGACTAAACTGAAAGGTTGGGGATGATTTGTGAAATTAACCCAATGCTTTTCAACAATTAAATTTAAAACATGAAGGAAAAGGTGAGCTCAAATGAAAGCAATGATGGCATCTATACATGCATATTTTCTTTAGTTAAGTAAAACCATGTCATGAGAGCCCATTTATGGCAATTTAGAATCTTCCCAAGGTGCCATAAACTTGAATATAACTTGTGGTCTGGAGGTACTTTAATAGGCTTATGAATTTGATCATGAACTACCTTGTCGTAGTCTCACAAATCCTTTCATAGATGTTCATGGGCTAACTTACTGCAGCCTTGTAAGCATAAACTAAACATGGCCAAACTTAATTATGAGTGAGGTAAGATTCTTGATAGAGTAATCACTTTAAAGGAGTTAACATGCAAAGTATACTATCACAACAACATAAAAGGCAAAAGTACATCATAAATTTAACACCTAAGAGCACATAATATAAACAAGTATGTGAATCACTCATTGCTACATATTCCTCCTGGGTGACGACCTACACTCAACACTGAACATTATAGTTAGAAAATTGATTAGTATCAAAATTTACATATTTGATATATCATTTCTAAGGCGCTAAATGTTCATTTGATGGTAATCCAATCATTTAATGAGCTAAATTGATTTTTATGCCACAAGTCCTTTTTGTATGAATGCATGGTCTAAAAATGCAGTTAATAAAAGTATGTATTCATAAAGTTATTAAGAAGTATTATACATGAAAAAGAGTGCTTATTGACACTTTTTTTTATGTGTTGCAAGTATCGGAAATTCATGGGCGCAAGTGGATAAGGAATATTCCAGAAGATCATTTATATGACTAGATTCAAATTCAGTTCACAATATTGTCAAAATTCATCACGAAATTGCAAGTTGTGCTCTTATCAAGATAAGGTGTCGACTAGTGTGCAGTCTCTAATATTTTGATCGTATTGTGAGCTCTAGATAACGGAATGGTGAATGAAGCTGGGCTATTTATCTACAATCTTAATTTTTATCAGTTTCCCAGATTTAGGACTTAAGTCAACAAAAACTGCCAAAAGAGGACAACCAGAAAAGATTTTGACAGTCACACTTGCTGTATGTACAGCTGTTGGTTTTTCAGGCATATGTTGAGCTTTACTTATCCAAATTCTAAGGTTTTTGATCCATTAGAAAGATAAGTAGATGGGCTAAAATTCATATGTTATCATCTTCGGAATCCGGACTAAACATCTTCCAAAATCACCTACAATCGACAAGTTAATACATTTACATGATAGCTACTGTACAAGTGGGTACTACTTAGTATTTTGGACATACCTAAGCCTACAAATTTTCAATTGGCCTAAACTTTTTTCTATCACATAGAAAACTCATTTTGAAACAACCTTTATTTTGGTGATTAGACCCCATTCAATGAATATCATCATCAAAATACAGTTACAATTTGCATCACGCTCTTCCGATCTAACAAATCATGTGGATAAACTTAGATCAAGTCGCAACAAGCAGGTTGGTGTATTTTTTCTATATAAGGAGCGCTCTTGTGGTAATTGAAGAAAAACATTTTGGAGAGAAAATACAAAGGAGGCCGAAAGGCTGAGCCAATTTTGGGACGAGCAAACACTAGATGTGAAAGATAAATTCTCCTATTCGTTTCTATATTTCTATCTCGTGTATCTTTAATTTTTATTATTACGAAGGTGAATGATGAAACCATGTTAGTTCTATAACTCACTATTTTGTTATTGATTCCAAATATTATGTACTCTAAATGTCCATGGTTCCAGTTTCATCAATGATAAATTATATTTTCATCTATAATATCAAGTATTATTGATTGTTAAAAAATTTATCGGTGCTTAGTTTTGAAAGTTCAATATGTGATTTTATTTGACGACTTGTGATTTATTAAGTGGTTTACATGTAGTGCTTAGCGAATTGCACACTCAAAGTGAAAGGGGATCTACATTAGATTAGTTATATTTTAAGCTTAACGATAAATCACTTGTGGCAATAAAAGATTAATCTCTCATTATTTACTCAAGTATTGGAATCTCTTCCGATCTGAATTATTTGCTATTCATTGGTGGAATCTATAACCTTGTTAATCTTTATCATTTGAATTGTATGTATAAACTTCTGCATCCTAGTTTACATTTTAATTATTAAATCTCAAAAATTGTTTGGAGCTAGGTTTGAGTTAAATATAATTCAAATTCATTGATTTGTTCCACATTTATAGCAATCCTCATGGGATCAGCCTCGTTACCTACGTTTCTTTATTTCACTCCATGCACGCGCTTGGGAGCATTTAAAATTCACACAGCAAAAGTTACTTAGAATTTGTTGCAAATTATTGATACTTAGGTATACCAGTATTGATAATATTCTGAAGTGAAGATGTTGAGGAATCAAAGAATCTATTTAGGTTTTCTTTAGAAATCTTAGCATCTCCAAATTTGGAAAGTGTTAAAACACACCCTTTGAATTTCCAGAATGTTACCTTCTAAAAGCTTGACTCGTAATTTGTTAGAGACATATTACTTCACTTGCTCATCCTTTGCCTTTGGATCTTTTTCTTAGAAAGTATAAGTTAAGATGAAAAATGAGCTGAAGCTTAAGATTCCAGAGAGAAGTGGGTTGGGAATGTTTGCAGATAGCTTCTACCATTTATAACCTTGGTTAGGTCCCTGGTAATTGTGTATTACCACCCACATATTTGGTGATGTTTTTACTCAAGTGAAGAGTTTGAGGTGGCTTCCATGCAAAACCCTAACTCATGGACGTTACATTCTAGAGTAGATGATCTATTTACACGCTAATGATGAAGATTCATTGACCTTGTGACGCAATGTGGTAAATAAAGTAATATATTATTATTTTATATATTTTTGCTAATAGACTTGAAGTATCAATAGTACATTAGCTTTCTATGGATAGTCAATTAAGTTCAAAATCATTAAGTAATATGTGTGCCCTTAATTCGCAATAGAAATAATTTCGATGATGATTTTTTGTGGGTTTTTATAGCAGTGGCATTAGCTTGATTGGGATTAGGATTGATGAAATGTACATGATCTATATATTAATCAAATAAAAAGAGCATGCGGTACAATCTTATCTAAGTTTTACCAAAAGGGCTAATTTCACAAAAGGCCTCCAACCTTTGGGTTAAGAATCAATTAGGTCCTCAACCATTTTTAAGACTCTCCCGGGCCCCCAACCTTTTATAATATGCACGAAAGGTCCTTTTTCACTATTCGGACAATTTTAAAAAAATGATGATTATACCTTTATTTCATTTACTTTAAAAATAAAATATTTAAAAATAATAAAAAATTTAAAGAAAAAGGAAAAACCCCACCCATCCCCTACGCCGACTCTCATCTCCCCTGTCCTCCCTCCAAGAATCACTAGAAACGGCAGCATTTTGCTATCGTTTCCGGCAGCCAAAATAGGGGGTGAATCTCACCCCCCTATTTGCTGTCGGAAACAAGCTGTTTCTGACAGTAAAGGGGAGAGGATTCACCTCATCCGCTAATTGCTACTGTTTTCGGCAGCATTTTGGGAGGGGGGAGTCACCTCCCTATTTTTGTCGCTTCGAGGGAGAAGAGTGGGAGTGGGGGTGGGGGAGGGGTGGGTTTTTTCCATTTTTTTAAATTTTTATTATTTATAAATATTTTATTTTTAAAGTAAATAAACTAAGGCTATAATCATCATTTTTTAAAACATTGATTGAATAGTGAAAAAAGTGACATTTCGTGTGTATTTATGAAAGGTTGGGGACCCAGGAGAGTCTTAAAAAAAGTTGGGGACCTAATCGATTCTTAAACCAAAGGTTGGAGATCTTTTGTGAAATTAACCCTTCCTAGAATTAGGGATAATTTGGTCTTTTTATTTCCAAATGTGGTAATCAGTGCGGTAAATACTTTCTATATCATTTTTTTAATTTCTACCCGAGTCATAATTAAAATTTTTGAGTTATCTTATCTTTGTAATTCTATCTTATCTCCATAATTCTATCTTTAAGTTATCTTATATTTATTTTTCTTCAAATTTTCCTTTCACCCCCATGAAAATCTAGCAAATAGCAATTGGGATTTTCTTTATCTTTTAATACTTTACTCATTATTTTTTTGTCTTTATTAATGGCTTATTCACTCCCGTGAATAGTTACCAGTACACAAAGAAAGTTTTTTTTCAATATTATAAAGGGATTGTTAGATAGGGGAATCAAATATTTATTCACGGGTTTAAGAGTTGACTAAGATATCATCATACCACATGGGTGTTAGTGAACACAAACGAAGTTAATAGTTGATGATTTTTATTAATTGATTATTTATATCATACGAAAAGATTAAAATAAAATGTAACTATACTTGCAAATAAAATAAAATATAACTATCAATAGTTAAAAATTTTAAAAAATAAAATTAAAAATATATGATATTATACTACGATATCAAATATTTGACCATTTCTTTTAAACATTTGGGAACCTAATTTCTTTAATCCTTATAATAGGTTATATTATTTTGAATTATTCTTCTCATGTATCGCATGGGTGAAAAAATAGTTAAGTTAATGAAACTTTTTTCTTTTGGCAACAAGGGTTACTGACATTTTATATAGTTTTATTTTAATAAATTATTAATATATTAAAATTGATAAATATGGAAAAAACTTATTTATTTAAATAATAAAAATAAAGCAGAAAAGAGCATTTTTAACAATCCAAAAGTTTATTACAATATACTCCAAGTACAAGTATAATTGAAGACTATCATTAAAAAGGTTTACTATTGTAGTAACGTATGTGTTATTTAGAAAAAAAGTCATTTTCTTGATAAAGAGTTCGAAAAATACTCATTTTCTATTGCAAAAGTTCCTAAACTTAATTTTATTAAATTCAATTACTATTATTGTTGTTGATGCTACTACAATTATTCTTATTATATAAATTCAAATTAATATACTCTGTTTGTCAGAACCTCCATCACCACCTCCATCACTTCATAACAATCAACCAACCACCAACACTTGTTAACAAATGTGGTGTTCGCAAACACTAATCAACGAAACAAGGTCAAAATCACCGCTACCACATTACAAAATAAAAAAAGAAACAAATTTACCAACAAACACTGCAACTTAGTAGCAAGTCATAACAAGTAACCAGAAAACTTAAAAAACCATCGAGAAACCTCAAAAGTAACCTGAAAATCCATGTTAACAACAGGCCATTGAAACAAAAAAAAAATATGGTAACACAAAAATCCACCCCTAAATCCATGGTAGAAATATAACAAAATTGAGCAACAAGGATGCTAAAAAAATCACTGGGAAAATTTAAAAAAAAAAAGTGAAATAACTGGAAAACCAAGAGGCGCAATCAACACCTCTGTGTAAGAAGGAGGCGATTGGTGCCTCCATTGAGATTTGATAAAGGTGCATATCAGGCATTTTTCGATGGTCGTGGTCGTGATTGATGGTGGTGGATGCGATTGGTAGTGGTTTAATGCAGGTGGTGATAGTGAATATAAGGAAGCTAGGTGCGGTTGATGCAGATTGAATTAAACAATAGGGGGCGATGCAATGGTTGAAGAAGTGCGTGAATTGATGCAGACGGTGAGCGGCAGCGGCGTTGGCATGATCGAGAATGCGGTTGATGAAACGTAAAGAATTAAGGTTGATGACACTTTAGAGCATCTCCAATACGTAGTCAAGGTCATGGGTTATTTGGAGGAGACAGATAGAGAAAAGATGATTATTTTAATTGAAGGTTATTGAATGGAGGTGTAGGGAAAAAAGGGAAGGAAAAATGAAAAACGAGAAATTCAAAAGTAAAGATAAAATAGTATTGGAGATAAAGGTGTAGTTTTAGAACTTACACGTGATACAATGAAGGAAAAGTGATGAAAAAGTGGTGTAAATGAGAAAAAAATGAAGATCGGAAGAGCAAATAAAAAAAGGAAATATGTGGGACCGTCCAACTTTTTTCTGTCTTTCTCTTTCTTGATAGACATGGATTATAGACTTTTGAGTATTAGAGATGCTCTTATATAATTTGATTTTAATAAATTAAAATATTAAAATAGATAATTATGGTAAAATAATTATTTATTTAAATAATAAAAAGAAAGCCGGAGGGGGGGAAGGCATTTTTTACTGTCCAAAAGCGTATTGCAATAGGTTTCCAAATACAAGTACAATTGAGATTATCGTTAAAAAATGGGTGAATTCTCTCTCATTTATTTAGGTTATGTGTGTGTATATATATATATATATATTTCATACAGTGGGGCAGTGGCCACCATGAAAAAATAAATAAATAAAGTCATGAAGTATGCTTAAATGTAAATGGTGAATTTCCAAATTTGTCCCCCACATATACATGTTCTTTTGTTTAAAGTAATAAAAGATTTGAGTGGTTCGAATTGTACTCCAATGGCTAGAATGCTTGAGTTTCGGATTGGAGGTTCCTAGTTCGAACAATACAAGCCCCTCCCCTATACCCCCTATGTGCATATATATAAAGTAATGCAAGACTTGAGGGTAAAGTTATAAATTAGCTCTAGTAATCTTTTCCTCTTTTCTTGCCCATTTCTGGAGCTTCTGAAGCTAAACGACACTCAATGCTCAAGAAACCCTAATTCTCAAATATATAACCCAACACCTAAATCAACAAGATGGCAGTGGTTCTTCCAGAATTTTTTAACAAGATGAAACCAATTTATATGATTTTCACGCTCAATTTCAAAATAATCACTGTTTAATGTTTTCTTAACGTTTTCAATGTTTATCGGTGATGAGTTCCAGTAATCTAGTTCATTCTCTATTTTTGGATTTCTTGGTTCAAGTTTTTTCTTCCGAAAGTTTTATTGGTGTAGTTTTTGAGTTACAAATTTATATAAAATTTAAGGTCAATGAGTTCTACTGATTTGGTTTCACTTAACTTATTAATTCTTTGAATTCTAATGATTTCTTTATTTTGTTTAGGCATGGAGAAATCTCTTGTGAAAAGAGTTA
>CAVNYN010282250.1:0-59765 GCA_963692815.1 Nyctanthes arbor-tristis | reverse complement strand
TTTAATTATAACTATTAATTTTGAATTAAACTTGTTAAAAAATAGATATAGGTAATTAGTTTGAGAGTAGGATAAAACATCATCAAAATTTTTATTTATCAACCAACATATCAAGATACATTTACACAAAGAAATAGTTTAAGCTGTCTATAGGCCATAATTTCAAACACTAATAAATAAATCTATCATCTTGAAATCATTATTATATAACACCAAGACATCTCAAATGATTTGCTCCCTTCATCCCACAAAGATAGTCTGGTAGGTAATTTTATGTGAATTAATGATTAGTAGGTAATGTGGTTAGAACATTTAATTTTACCTTATTTTTTCGTATATACCCTTGTGTCATTAATTGTTTGAAATATTTTCAATGCATAGGTAATTGAATAACAATAATTAATTATAGGCAGATATGAGAATGAAACATTAAAATACATGTTCAATATGATAAGTTGACTATCTTTTTGGGACAAACAAAAATGGAATTGTAGACTATCTTTTTGAGACGGAAGTATTATTTTAGCAATTTAACAAAACCACATCACAACTGTTGTAATCATTACACTTAGAATTTTGCTGCAAAATATAAAAACACATTACATTATACAATACTTGAAAAATAACAGCAATGCTTAAAGTTGGAATTTTATTAGGTCAAGTATCCAAAGTTCTCAGACAAGGTCTTAGCAATGCCAAGAAATTGTCCCCTCCTAACTATGCCCTCCGCAATGCAATCCCTTTCTACAATCAAAAATTAGAAAAAAAAAATGAAACAATGAGAATACACACACATATGTTTTGGTTGCTCTTTTAAGATCTCAAGATATCGAATATGATGTCCCCATTCCCCCTTCAAATATCTCCAATGGACACTTACCACATAATACATTAGACTCCATAAATGGTATTTAATGGATACTATAGAAAACTGTATCATATACATCAATGTAACTAATCAATTTGTTATGATCCCTATAGTATTTGCATTTAGAGACAACAACAACCTCCACTAACACTTACGTGCTCTTCCGATCTAATTTATTTTAGAAAATAAAATATCTGTTTTTGAAATTAACAATTACCTTACTTTCACGATAATAACCTACATACCTATTAACCTTCACCCATATAATATTAATTTAATTATTTTAATAAAAAGTTAAATTTGTTAAGGGGGAAATAAAGCTCCTTAAAATAAAGTAGTTTAATCATAGCCAAATATATCACCTACAGGATCTAATTTGAATTAAAAAAAAAGATGAAATATTTATTCACAACTATCCCTCGAGACTGAATTTTTAACTGTTAGAAGTGGAAGGGAAATAAAAAAAATAGCAAGGAAAGAATTATCAAAAATGGCGTAGTGAAGTAGTTTAATCTCGTATAGTAAAGACGTAGGCCAAGATTCAGATCAGTGAGCCCTGAGAATTTGAGTACCTACGCAATAATACAAAATGATGCCCTGTTCAATCAAAATAAGGGCTATATTAGATAAAAAAAAAATCTTACTCTAATAATAGTATTTCATATGAAAAACGATCATTTTTGTTATGATGCTCCATTTTCTTATTAACTTTGTTGGTTTTATGATATGATTAGCTTTTATTTAATTATTTTAATGGTTAAATGGCAAATTTAAGTTTTAAATGTAGGCCATGTTTAGTATTTTAAAATAATAAAATACATTCTAATTCTTAACCCAATAACTTGTATTAAATCTTTTAACAAATTGGTGTCACAATAATGTATTTAACAATTGACATTTTAAAAGTTTTTCAAAAATTTTAACGTCACATTTATATAACCAAAAAAAATAATAATAAAATTGATGCCCCTTGAATGATGAGGTCATGAGCGATCGCATTACCTGCACACTCTTAGAGCCACCCATGATTCAAATCAATTAGAAAATAAGGGAAAAGATATTACCAACGTTGAAACTAACACTGGCAAGCTTGATGACAATGGCGAGGCAAGAATTTAGGAAAGTAGCGAGGAACAAACAACAATGACGTGCAGCAAAGATGTGATAATCCTACTACATTATAAGAGTGAAGAGTGGGTCCCATTGTCGTCCTTTTTTTCTTCCAAAATTGCCCTTCCAATTCATTTTTCCTCATTTATTTACTCCAGAAGATTTCTCTGGAATCTCCTCCGCCCGTACTGCAACCTCTGCTGTTTCTTTCTTCTACACTTGCCATAGACGCTCTTTGGGTTGGAAACCGTCTATTTTTCTCTCTCACTTAACCGAGTTCATCCTTTTTGTTTGGTTTTTCATTCTTTTCCCAATTTTTTGGCATTGTGGTAGTAGGTTAGATAGGGTTGTTTGGGCTGGACTGTGGCTGCTTCGTGGCAGTCTGTGCTATTCCCTTTATTGGAAACGTACAAGGTGCAGTATTAGAGTTTTTATTTTGTGTTTCTATCAAACCCTTTAATTCTTGTAATACTTTTCCCAGATTTAAGGATTTTTCTGTTTCTCTACTACAGGCTCAATGTTTAGCCGATTTTGTCTTGAAGGTGAGTTTTTTCTCTTATGGTTTGTTTGTTGTACGATATGCAATTAGATTTTAAATCTTCTCTTGTTTCAATTCTTCTTCAATTCTAATTATTCTATTTGCTTTTCTTCGGATTGTATGTTTGTTTCCTCTTCATTCTCGTTTTTATGCTTTTGTTATATTGTTGCTTGCTCTAATGGTTATTTCGTTATTTACTATGTTTGGAAATTTGGAGGCTATTGTCATTTCGTATATATACACAGTTACAGAGTGAAATTCTTTAGTTTGGGAAAGAATCCTTTACTTCTTCTAGTTTATTTACATCTGCTGGTAACGATTGATTTTTTCTGGAGATTTTTGACATGGGACTTCTCCACATTTCACTACACACACATTACTCCACTGATGTAGAGAGAGCTATCAGCTTTATTTTCATTGGACAAACTACACGAGACGTGAAAACGCACTCCTTTAATACTATGAAGAGAGTAATATTCTTCACCTCTATAGTACCCTTAGGAACAATTATCTCTTTTGATACTTCCACATTATTGACATGCGTATTGGATCCGTTTGGAACTTTTCAATGCCACAGCTTGAAGAATATACAAGAGGAAATGTTGCGAGACCTGAATTGCTAATTAAATGAACTGCTGCTTTAAATGTGAACAAGAATGTGGAGAATACTGTATTTGAATTTCATATCGATGAAAGACATTATATGTGGACAATTTGGCTACTTCAAAGACTTGAATGCTTATTTTACCTTTGAGATACTGAAGCATAAGTTACTTTTTCTTATTGCGAACCACTAAAAGGGAAGAAAGGGAGAAGCAAATGGATGGGTTTCATTCAATTGGCACTCACACCTATTCATCTCATTTTGATATAAGGGGAAGAATTACTCTATAACTTCTTTCAATTTTTCTTACAGATATTTCACCTTATTGAAAATGCCCAAGGCATGAATATGCCACATGAGTTATGTGAGAAATAGGCAAATGTTTGTTGCTTTTTGTTTATTCTATTAGAGGGAGACATTTGGAGTTCCTTTGTAGTACTATCTTTTGTTCTCTTCTTTATTTTACTCTTTTCTTGACCGATGTTAATTTTATAGATTTGCTTATTTGATGATCTACAGTTAATCATTCTAATTACGTGCAATTTAGCAAAGATTGACATTGAAGAACCTTGGGTCTTGCCTATGGCAAGTGCTGGGAGATTTCAAAGGTTTGCAAAATTGTAATTCATAGTTGCCATTACTTTGCTAACAACAGCTTGTGGTGCAATTTGCCATTACCTAAATTTTTAGAAGTTTATGCGCATAGTTTTTTAGTATTTTGTAGTTGGATGTCAGCAATTCCATTCATATATGGACTCAAATTCTTGGAATATTGATTTTAACGGGATTTTGCTAGGATTCTTAGAAGGGAAATTTCTAAGAAACTAGGGTCGGGTTCCTTACGGAGCCTATTTCCAATGAGATGCTGACATGTGGTGTGTGTCAGGTGAGGTGTCACTCTGCGATTGGAGACCGGGCTCCATAAGGATCCCGGTCTTGTTTCCATAGCCGGACCGTTTTTAGAAGACCACTTTGCTTTTACCATATCAGAGTCTTGCTATAGTATATGGAGATTTTGGCATTTCAGATTTAGGGTAGCAATTAACAATTATTTTCTACTTACTAGAGTCTTTTTTTCATATTTCTTTTAGAGCTTGTTCTTGTGAGCTTTATGTTAAAGAAGAATAGATTTATAGGAGAATGTGTTGTGCAAATATGAAGAAAAATTATTGGGATGTGTGAAGCTACAAAGAACAAGCTCTTATTTTTCTCAGCTTTACAAAGGATTGTAAAGGAGGGGAGTCGAATCTTTAATCAAGAGTGTCGCTCCATTTCCCAAGGTCTGACACTATTATCTTGCATTTCAGATCGTTCACACTAGGTAATTTGTTATGCCTCCTTTGACTATTGCTGAGGCAATTGAACAACTTGAAATGTTCATCACAACTTCTTTGGTTTCCGGAATGACGAAACTGGTAGGAACTCATGCTACTTTAGGAAGATTGGAAGTAATTTCTTACTCAACTAATCTCTAATGGCTACCGGAACAAGTGGTTCACCACGTCTCTACTTCAGCTGCCATGGCAAAAATTTCCAAGATTGCATTTCTAAGATTGTTTCATTCAGCCTCCTTGTGATCCAGGATAAATGCAAGATCAAGAACGCTAATTATTTCTTCAAGTTTGGAGTTTACTATAGGACTTATACGCAAGTAGTTTCTTCTTTTTCCCTCTTTATATTCTTCTATTGATTTATGATATTGTTGGCTGAAAGTAATAAAAATAAATAAAAAAAGTTTTTGATGTTGTAGAAGTGTGTCCAAAAGGTGTAGATTTTAGCCAAAAGCTTCAGCTTCTAGGTGTTCTATCATCTTTATTGTGGTAAACTTTCTCCTGAACTAAAGATTTGAATATGATTTTCTCCAAAAAAAAAATTAATTAATTAAATAAAAAAATAATCCACTTCTACTAGATACAGGAATAACGAATATTTAAGCTGTTTATGAATTCTAATTTATGATGAACTTTACTCACGAAAATAAAAACAACGTGAAATTGTGACACATGCAATGCACGTGCCGATCCTAGTAAGTAGGAAAAAGGTGAAAAGGGTAAAGAAAAATGGGGAAAAAACCCTGAAATTGAGAGGGATAAAGAGGCAAAATAAATGATGACCTAGATAAAAAAAAAAAAAAACTTTGCAGACTGACAATCGTAGCGAGAATTGACGGAATTTGATTGGAACAATTAACGCAAGAATGAAGCAGCCACCGAGAAGGAGAAGAGGGTTCTAAAATGAGCCTTTGGGATTTTTTTTTTTAGCTATTTATACGACGCTGAAAATGACATTGTTTTACAGCTAAATAAGAGTGGGAAATCTTATCTCAAAACGACGTCGTATCAGACAAAAAAATCTTCAATGGAATATTCGCTTACGCATATAAAAAATATAATATTAAAATGATATTTTGATAATCATGACGATTACTGATGCCTACGCGACTTCAACAAATAAATATTATGTATATAATTAAGTCTATTATTATGTATAATTATCTAGACAACCTTTTATTAATAATGTAATAATTTAATATATGAGGATAATAATAATATGTCATATTATTATCATCTATTATGTCGTTTATACTAAAAATGAATAAAATAACCTGTTAAACAGATAAGGTTAATTCATTTTCAAAATTTTGTAAATTCCTCGATGATGTCTTTCCTGGATTTAGCAAGCCACAATAGCACATCAGCTTTCTGGGCAAAATAATAAAAATTTTAAATAGGATTAGAGGCTTTAATACTGTTTAGACATACTTTGAACATGATTATCAGATTTCATTACCTTGTAACTCCAAATCCAAGTTCTGGCTTCTTATATTTTTCTATCAATATTAGGCATCCTCACAGAAAAGTCCGGATCGTTGTCATCCACGTTTGGATCCTTCATATTTACTTTAAAAATAAAGGAGTTGATTAACTAGAGTCTTGAACTCCTCTAGACATCCAGCCAGCTCCTGAAACGTCATATTCACTGTTTTCAGTTTCTCTCGTTCCTTCCCGAGCTGCAATTTTTATTCGAAGACATCGAGTGTTTCTCCACTATATTAGATGGTGTTTAGGAGTTCGAATAATTACAAGGAAATGAAAAATATAATAATAATAATAATTCAAAATTTGAAATTTTGCACAGCCACGCAAAACTGGGTCCGAAACAGTACGACCACAATGGCCATTTTCCTCGAAACTAGTATGCATATTGTCTCTCATGACTTTTTACATTGCACCCGCAAAGGGCCGCATGCGAGCCCGCAATGTGTAAAAAGGCAGTACCTGCTATAATTTGTAGGAGGAGTTCCTGTCTTTGCCGTTGCCATTCAAATCAAAAGCCAAGGTTTTATTTTTGATGAACATGACATTCTAATTCAAATTTTTTTTGCATAATTACCTCTTGGAAACATTTAAATTGTTTGTGCTTGGTTTTTCCATTTAATCCGATCTCGAGACGCACTGAATTCTACATTTACAATTTAGTCCCCAAACTTTGGACAAGTCTTTTTTTTTCAAAATTAGTACAAATTGGCCCTAGAAGCTCTCCAAAAAGGTAATTTGGACCTCCACTTCAAAATTTTTATGATAATCAATTTTATGTCGCCCCAATTCAAAAATGGGTGGATCGTGATTCTCAACAGTATTTTGGACAATTTGCATCAAAAGTCGCCAACCTCTGCATTTATTTGCACTTTCATCCCTAACCTTTAAATTAGACCATGAGGCCCCCAACGTTTGGAAAATTGGCACGGTTTATCCAAATGCATAAGCTTTTAATTGAAATCTTTCTGTTAGGCAACCAAGTAAATTGGATCTTATTATAATTGAAATAAAATTCTAAATTCACGTCAATCGCTTAACTCTCCTTAGATCTGGCATCGAGGTTGTAGATAATATCTTTTGACATAAATAATATCTATATGATCGATGCATTCTTTAGAAAGTTTATTCTAATGAAAAAACAAAATTCACACCCACCATTCCCACAATGTCAAATCAAAAACTAATAAATTAATATGTTTGCTAACCAATTAAGAGCTTGTTTGATACTCTTTATTTTACCAATTTATAATTTATCTAACACTGATTTGACATTTGATTTGATAATTATTCAATTACAAATACATATTTTTCATCTTTTTATATTTCCAATACTCATTCTATCTCTCTCTTCATTATACATTCTTCACATTTTGACAAATAAAGAGCATCAAACAGGTTCTAATTCATTTCATTTACTAACTAATTTAAATTTCAAATTTTGAAAACGTGACAACATCATATTTAACCATATTCAACACTATTTTATAAAAAAATAAATTTATAAATGGATTTAAATTTTTAATTTCATATAAATGGTAATATTTAATTATATTATGTAGAGTTAATGATTAAAATAATGTAAAAATTTATATCACTGGTGTTACTCCGTGTAAAATTTTTAATTGTTAGTTTTTGATTTGACAATCTGGGAATGGTGGGTGTGAATGTTTGGGATAATAATAATAGTCATGGAAACAATTGATAGGTTCCCAAACAATCATCACGTGGCCGGCTGTTTCACCCAACGGACAGATTGGAATATGGCGGGCTTGACCCCATTTCCCACCTATTTCCTCTATTATTGATCTTTTTTTTTTAATAATTTTTGTCTTCGACTATGGGGAGATCACTCTAATGAGTTTAAGGG
Organism: Nyctanthes arbor-tristis; assembly: GCA_963692815.1. NCBI lineage: Eukaryota > Viridiplantae > Streptophyta > Magnoliopsida > Lamiales > Oleaceae > Nyctanthes > Nyctanthes arbor-tristis. The sequence goes on along the minus strand of CAVNYN010282250.1, from coordinate 51,959 downwards.
GGGAAAAAGTGTGTGAGAAAAAGTATTTCAATCTATATGTTAATTAACCCACTTAAATTTCAGTATCTTTTGTACTGCGATTTTCTTACTTTTTTATTTGACGTGTGCTCTTCCGATATTTGTTCTTTTTCTTTTTAATAAAAATTTTTGTGAAAGAACTAAAAGAATACTTGAACCAATGATAATTGAGTTTAACAATCAAACTTTAACCATTCTGCTCATTTATTTCGTTTGTTAATCTTTTTCACAAATAAATTAACATATCAAATTTGAAATGTCAATTTTAAAATAAACTCTAATCCATCATAATTCCTTAATTCACAATCTCTACTGCGTGTATTGGTGAGTTTAATGCTATTTGAATTTTTTAATACAGTTTACATTTTTTTTTGAATTTTTTAGTTTTATTAGAATTTTTTAAAATGAAGCGGGTAACAAGTATTTTTTCCATTATAATATATATATATATATATATATATATGAAGAATTATATGTAAGAATGTACATTGTCTTTTAAACGATCTTGAACTTTACAATTACTAAGTTCATTGATCTTATTGATTCAATTAATGTATACTTGTGTTTTAATATTTTCTCTAAAAGTGTAAATATTACAGATTTATATTTAACTATCTAATAATATATTTTAATAATTTTTTACACGAATGGTTTAGCTAGTATATATAAACTAAATAACCAACATATAAAGCAGCATGAGTTACCCCTCTTCTTTATTCTTACTAATTCAATTTGAGACTTTAAGTCTTGATAACAAGTTGGTGACATGTGTCAATAACTTAAAGTCTCAAATTGAATTAGTAAGAATAAAGAAGAGGGGTAACTCATGCTGCTTTATATGTTGGTTATTTAGTTTATATATATTAGAATACTTTTTCTCACACACTTTTTCCCCTTTGGACTCATTAGATTTTTTGCTGCTTTATAGAATTTTCGTTAGAGGCTATCTAATTTTTATTTATTCGCTATGAAACTTTACCCTTAATATCTGTGAATTCATGCATTAATATATGAAAATACATGAACCCCTTGATTACTGTCATGTGTTACATCTAGCATTTCTCATATGTAAAATAATGGGAAGAGTCGAAGACCAAGCAAAATGGCTAATCATTTAAATTTTCAAAATGACTTCAACAATTTTTCGAAGATTCTATTATATATGTAGTTCGGATATAATAATTCAATCAAATTTAAGTGGAAATATATCAAGTGAAACTTACGTATATATAATATCTTTGGAATGAACTAAATAAAATTGAAATACCAATTACTATCCGATTTGGTGTCCTTTTAAATGATCACCTCAAAAATCATATAATACCTTTTCTTGTAAAATGAAGTAAATATCCAGTGTAACTATCTATGGTGACGTAGGGGATATTTTTGGAAGCAACTCACCTCTTTCGGTTCTACTTTGTCCGGAGAGGGTTGTGATGAGAACCCTACCGAAACAACGCCGACGAAAACCAAAAGACATTGACACGAACTTAAGAAGACTAAAATCCGGCAAAGGATAAGTATTATCTTGAATTCTCTAAACAACCAACTCAAAGTAAACTAGGGTATATTAAACCCTAATGCCCAATAAAATGTGTTATCTAACCCCCCGGATACATATGAGTTTCACCCTTAACTTTGATTGTGCAGTGTCCTAAAAACTAAAACAACAAACACAAAGATAGAAATGGAGAAAATCCTCTCCAAGGTTGAAACTTTTCATTCAAAGTGAAAAAATCATCAAAGTTTTTTTTACAGGACATAATTGGGAGCTATTTATATTAAAGGGTGTTTAGGCGTTAGAATAATTACAAGGAAATGAGAAAAAAAAGAAAAGAAAATAGTTCAAAACTTGAAATTCTGCAATGCCGCGCAGAACTAGGTCTGTAACATTGCAGTTACAATGACCATTCTCCCCACAAATAGTGCGCATTCTTTCTAAGCATGTGTATCCGGTCAGGCGGGTCGGGTTCGACGCCAACCCGAAACCGAGCTGAATGGGATAATCAATTTTATCTCGCTTCAGTCAAAAATGGGCGAATCCCGATTCTCATCAGTACAGTTGTAGATGTTGAGTGGATCAAGATTCTCATCATTATTTTGGATAATTTATTTGCACTTTCATCTCTAACCTTTAAACTTAGACTAGGAGACCCCCAACTTTTGGGACATTGGCACGGTATATCCAAAGGCATAATCTTTTCATTAAATTTAAGGTTCTGTTTGGCAACCAATTAAATTAGACCTTATTATAATTGAACTTAAATTCTAAATTCATGGCATTCGTTCAACTCACCTTGCATATAGCTTCGATTTCTAATATTCTAGAGGACTAGTGTACTCTTTATCGGTTGAGAAATATGACACTCAAATAAAGTTAATGGGTCTAGTGATGCTCATAAGTCACTAATAGCCGACTAACTACTACCAAAAGCAATAATATTCTTTATAATAATTGATAGTAATAACAACAATAACTCATGATCAGCACGAATGACAATACAGAGACATAAATAATTGAGGCTGTAAATAATATCTTTTGACATAAGTATCTATATGATCGATGCATTCTCTAGAAAATTTATCTAGCTAATGAAAAAAAGAATTCACATCAACCATTCCCACTGTCAAATCACAAACTAACAATTAATAAAAGTTGGGATTGTAATGGTGAAAAGAAACTTCTTAGAAACCCCACTAAAGTAAGATTGGAAAGAATATTTGTCGCCGTATGTTTCACATTCAATTGATGAGTTCCCAAATAATCATCACATGGCTGGCTGTTTCACCCAACGGACAAATTGTATGTGGCGGGCTTGACCATTTCCCATCTATTTCCTCTATTTATATAGTAATATCTTACCCCATATCATTGAATTAGTAAGAATAAAAAGATCTGCTTTATATGTTGGTTATTTAGTTTATATATATATATTGGAATATTTTTTCTCACACTCTTTTTTCCCCCTTGGACTCATTAGAGTTTTTGCTGCTTTATAGAATTTTCGTTAGAGGTTATCAAATATGTATTTATTCGCTATGGAACTTTACCCTTAATATCTGTGAATTCACGCATTAATATATGAAAATATACAAACCCATTGATTAATGTCACGTGCTACAACTAACATTTCTCATATATAAAATAATGGGAAGAGTCGAAGACCAAGCAAAATGACTATTCATTTAAATTTTCAAAATAACTACAACAACTTGTCGAAGATTCTATTATATTATGTATTTCGGATATAATAATTCAATTAAATTTAAGTGGAAATATATCAAGTGAAATTTACATATATATAATATCTTTGTAATGAATTGAATAAAATTGAAGTGGTTAACATATATTCCTCAAAACTCATGGGGGAAACGTATTCAATTCAAACAGCAATTGCTATCCTATCTGGTGTCCCATTAAATTATCACCTCAAAAATCATATAATACATTTTCTTGTAAAATGAAGTAAATATCCCGTGTTCCACTATCTATTGATAACCCCCACGACTCGGCCCCAACAATCCTTTCTTGCAAGGTCTCAAATCATTGAATCACCCATTGTGACTTGAATCTTTTTGTATTTGCAATGATATATATAATGAATAAGAAAAGTACTGGATTAAACTATGACTATGATCTTGCCACGTTTGACTCAAATCAAACCCACATGTGTTTGCCAATCTTCCATATAGAGCCAACGTGGGTAATTTTTGTAGAGCTCGTGTGTTTCTATGACAACACTTAATTTGAGAAATTTCATAAAAATTGTAATTGCCAATCTCCCGCTAGACGTTTATGTGGCAGAAGATTATTGGAAAACCATATGTGGGTGGAACCTTGGTGGAAGCCTTTCCAATGATCTCCCAAAACATAATCGTCTAATGTTATATATCTCATCAAACATTTTTAGTGTTTTTGTATGAGTAATGTAAAGTGATTGGCGCATGCCCTATAGAGGAGCCCATGTTGGGTTTATAGAAAAATTGCTTGAATCTGGTATTGTGTCAGTTTTTTTATGGAGTCAGATCCGGTTAACTAATTGAAAACATCCAAGTCACATTACTGTTTTATGTTAATTTTTGGGTTCTATAGAAATCAGCGTATTTGTATTGTATGTTATATTTGTCACATGTCCGAGATTCTTACTTTTTTCTTTAGAGCCAAAGAGGGTAAATTCTATGTAGCCTAATCTAACTCCACCGAAAATCTAAGCCAAAAGAGTCCTATATGAAAAAGTGTCTCATGTATAAAAAGATGTGGTTTCATCTATTGAGGCTTCTACATTAGTCGGGCTCCATGTATAGAGCCCTAGCTTTATAGAAAAACTTCAAAATTCTTTCTTGAATCATTATAACTCTATATAAATTGCCGTCCGGTTCTCCCACCATGTATGGAGCCCTATATGACTCCGTAGAAGAACAGCAAATTTCTTGAATTATAACTCTATATAAATGGCGTTACGGGGGTCGATTTTTGGGTGTTCATTTGAGAGTAACAAGTTAAAATAGGGAATAAGAAAGGAGGCAGTGGCGTTTCAAATTTGCAGCTTTGAACTATTGGTCATGGCAACGAAAAGTTTGGTGGTGTATCTGATAACGGGATTTTCTTTGGCTCTTCTCTCTGCGTACTTTATCAACAACCATTTCATCGGCGGAGGATACAGCCAACAATCGTTTCTTTCATCTTCAGCCCCCAACATTTTGGAAAAGCCCCCTGAGTCAGAGTCCAAAATTTGGCCTGTAAGTTTGTCTCAATTTATTTCTGTGTTCTTCTGAGATGTTGGCTTTCTGAATTAATTTTGGGTATGGCAGGAATTGGAGTTCAGTTGGAGAAGTGTACTGGCAACTATAATAGGATTCTTGGGTTCAGCTTGTGGAACTGTGGGTGGTGTTGGTGGAGGAGGCATTTTTGTTCCTATGCTTACTTTGATTGTTGGGTTTGATACCAAGTCTGCTGCAGCCATTTCCAAATGTAATAAACCTCTCTCTCCCTACTGATTTCTTTGTTTTTTCATGTTTCTTGGGGAAATTTTTTACCATGCCTCATATCTTTTTGTGGGTCTGTGAGTTTTCATTTCTTGGTCAGCATCTCTGTGTGTGTAGGAGAATCTATCCCAAACTAATCAATTATAAATAAAAAATAAAGTCGGATTGTCGATTCGGGTGATTTTGCTCTAAAACACAAAACAGATGATTGAAGATTGTGTCTTCTATTATATTGTCATAATCTGAATTATTGCAGGTATGATAATGGGAGCATCAGCATCATCAGTTTGGTACAATTTGAGAGTGCCTCATCCATGCAGAGAAGTTCCAATAATTGACTATGATTTGGCACTTCTTTTCCAACCCATGCTCATGCTTGGCATTACATTGGGTGTGTCTCTTAGTGTTATCTTCCCCTATTGGCTCATCACTGTCTTAATCATAATTCTCTTCTTGGGTAAGCCTACTGCATATTTTCTTGTATAGATTTGTTTTTATTCATTTCTTGACAATGAAATTTTGAGTTTAATATGTGTATTCTATGGGATTTGAGATTTATATTGTGAATGATTGCTTCAATGATCATTGCTTCTTGTTATAAATTATCATACATAACATCACTTTTGAAAGCAAAATTTGAAGTTTTTTAACATTTTGTTTGTTATCAATAGGGACTTCATCAAGGTCCTTTTTTAAGGGCATTGAGATGTGGAAAGAAGAGACAATTTTAAAGGTTAGTTGGTATTCTGCCATGAAGACAGTATAAATAGTTTCACAGAATAGTATGGGCTATGACATAAGTTTATAGTGAAAACATAATAATTACAGAGTTAATAAAATCAGAACTGAAAACAAGTCTCTACGTTATATTTAATAAATTTAGGTGACTAGAAAGAACTATGGAAAAATGAACCTTATTGTTTAACTGTTTATGTTGCTGATGGTTCTTACTAATGTTTTGTTTGGACCTGATTCCGACAGACAGCAATGGCGGAACAAGAAAAAGCTTCGGTCAATTCTCGTGGGGAACGTAAGTATTACAATGAACTTAAGAAATACTGTAGAAATGGAGGACTTCTTCCCTTTTAGGAAAAAAATTTAAAAATAATAATTTAGAAAAAAATGGATCTGATTTTGTCGTTTTCATATCCTTATTTCCACAGTTCTAATTGATACGGAGTATGAACCACTGGTTCCTAAAGAGGAGAAAACAGTATTAGTAAGTCAAAGATTCTTTTTCTGCCCGTCATTTTGTCCATGAAAACCCTTAATAACAAGTTGACATTAACCATTGTTTTTTAATGTTTCAGCAAATTATGAGGGACAACCTTAATGTAAAGAGGATTCTGGTGTTAATCCTTGTATGGATTTGTTTTTTGCTTCTTCAACTCTTCAAGGCAAGTAATGGCCTTTATTTGTTTGCTTTCGGAACTTGAAGAATATATTGTACTATTAGATAGACATTTGTATACTTTTATTTATATTTTCTAACACAGACCTGGATTTGTAGAATAATTTGAAGACTTGCACTCCATTATACTGGGTGCTCAACTTTTTACAGGTAGAGAACCATCCAAAATACCTTACATTGACTAGTTCCGTCCGCTGTAATAGTTTAAGATCTCGAAAAAACCATCCACCTATTTTCTTGCTTTTTAGATGATTATTTTGCACTGAAAAGTGAAAACCTTTTGGTCTATATGGATGCTTATTTGGCAGAATGAATTCGCTTAATTTCAACTTGTCGCGTTTCTGTTTTCCAGTTGCCGGTTGCTCTTGTGGTGTTTGCATATGAATGTGTCCAGTTGTACAAGGAAAGCAAGAAAAGGAGGAAAGCAGGAAATCGAGAATCAATATGCGAGGCTGCAATTGAATGGACTGCAAAAAATCTTGCATTTTGTGCCCTTTGTGGCATCTTAGGAGGCACTGTTGGGGGCTTGTTAGGTTCTGGTGGTGGTTTCATTCTTGGTCCCCTACTTCTTGAAATTGGTGTCATCCCTCAGGTATATGCTTAACTCTTCACACCATGAAAATGCTCTTTTATTCACCTCAGAGAATTAAATTTCATAGGATAGGAATCGAAGATGCTTTACATCGACTGTCAATCTAATGCAACCTTTCTCCTTTGCTCGTGCATGGCTATGGCCAACTATGAAAAAAGTATAAAACTATCAAAGTTTCGTAAGTTTTATTAGCATATTTATTGTCGGCACAGCTCGCAATATTCGATGCAGAAAACTGGACAGGATTAGACAGTAATCTTCAATTTCTTTTAGTGAACATGCCATTAACTGATATAGTCATGGCTGTTGACTTGGTGTGACTTCTGGTATGGAAAATTATGGCTATTACATTGCATCTTTCACAGTCTACACGTAAAATTTGCTTTTGCATTTAATTTTGTTCTGACTTGTCAATGTCTTCAATGTGAGATTGACATCGTTTAAATTAAATCTTCCCTATCAGGTCGCTAGCGCAACGGCAACATTTGTCATGATGTTCTCCTCATCATTATCTGTGGTCGAGTTTTATCTCCTCAAGAGGTTTCCAATTCCATATGGTACACAAATTTTTAGCTCCATTTTCAAAAATTAACTAAAAATGCATATCCTTTTCGAGTTGTCACTAACACGGAATAGATACAGAACTTGAAAAATTAACAGCAATATTAATCAAAGAAAATCTCTCTTTTCTTGTTGCAGCATTATACCTCATGGCTGTATCTGTTTTGGCCGGATTTTGGGGCCAATTATTCATAAGAAAACTTGTCACAATTCTGAGAAGGGCTTCAATCATTGTATTTATCCTGTCCGGTGTCATTTTTGCCAGCGCGTTAACAATGGGTAATTCCTTAAACTCCGTACCGAAAAACTGTTATAAGACTGTCTAGTCGTTTCCCATACTTGATAATGATACAAATTCTGTGACTGCTAAATTCTCTATCTCTTTGTTCTTAATATTGGTTATTTGCAGGAGTGGTTGGAATAGAGAAGAGCATCAGAATGATAAACAATCATGAGTTTATGGGATTTTTGGATTTTTGCAGCAGCGAGTAAGAAGGGGAAAAAAGAATCTGTACAGTTTTTAGCAGTAGATAGAAGGGTGGTTGGCCAATGCCTAATTGCCCAACCCCCAAAATTGAATAAAGAGTGGCTGTAGCCTTGTGGGAGCATATTTATGTATAAATTATGGGATTTTGGTTGGCTTGTATGTTAGTTACCGCTAACTCATCCTCCAAACCAAAAGTTTGCAACTTATTGTACTTTTTTTTTTTTTGACAATAACTTCTTGTACTTTTTATATGAATTGATTGATGTTTCATATATATATATATATATATATTTGTATAATGAAAATAATTTGTAAATGGTTTTGTTTTGCTTCCTTCATACAATGAGAGAAATTTAGGTAGGTTGGACATAATAGCTAGGCCTCACTTCTTCGAGTGAAGATGGACTATTCTATGAGGTTAACAAACCACTTAATAATTTTCTGTCATGGTGGTGCAAAGGCCCACCCACCTATACCTAAACGCGTAAAATCAAGCAACTTATAAAATGAAATGGCGATTCCCCTATCATATGCTCCCTAGGGCGCAAGACTAGTGTTTTCTCCCACCCAAGTGTGGCTTATTTTTCTTCATAAAATTTTTATTTTCCCTCAGAATTTGTTCCTTCATCTCCACTATTGCGGTTGTATTGTGTGTGATATGGATTTTGACGAGGTTCGTCGTTTGTGTAAGAAACGAAAGTTGAATGAGGACGAAAACCCTCCTGTAATCATATTTGAAGAGGCATGCGAAGAGGGTAGCGTGTCCTTACAGATGACTTTGGTGGGTCGTATCCTAGGGTCAAAGCCAATAAATAGAGAGGCGTTCAAGTGAGTACTTCTTAACACATGGCAAATTTCGCAGCAGTTTTCAATTGAAACAAAAGGAGACATGAATACCTATATTTTTCAATTTAGATCTCTAGAGGACAAGAGGAGAGTGCCGGCTGGAGGGCCCTGATTGTTCAATAACCAACTAATATCGCTTCAAGGCCCTTCTGATGATGGTGATATGCAGCATATGAATTTTCAAGAGAGCCTCCTTCTAGGTGCACATTCCAAACCTCCCATTGGTGTGTCTAATGGAATATATTCTAAGGCAAAGTGGGTCTAAAATAAGAGAGGTGCTACGAGTAGATAGAAGAATATCACACCAAGGGTTAGGGTGATTTTGGATGTAACACAACCTCTTAAACGAGGCATACGCATCTTACTGAGTTCTCAAAAAAAAGATCACATACTACTACTACAATACGAGCGCTTACCAGAATTTTGTTTCCACTGTGGCCTCTTCGGTCATCGGTTCTATGAGTGTGTAGAGAATGGGAGAAGAGAAACGCGCAAAGAAGACATGAAATTTGCAGATAAGCTGAGAGCACTTATTTCTAGTAGACGGCGATAAGGGCCTACGCCGAGAGAGGGTGGTGGTGTTATGGAGGAGAATGAAATATCAATGAAGAGCCGTAGTAAAGTTTGAGAGATGGGGGCTAAACTGAGTACCTTTATTGTACCGGCTAATGGACACGGTGGGGCTCAAAAAGAGGTAGAGCTGGCTAGGAAAAGGAGGATGAGGTTAGCGAGGAGAGCATGGAAAAAGTAGAGTTAGATCCTACAAACGTTGATAGGCCCAAAAGAGGGGAAAACATGGGGCTGATCAAAGGAAGTATTGACCAAGGGTTGCAAGATGTGGAGATTATGGAAATGGCAAAAGATGCAAGTAAATTCTTGAAGGAGAAAGGGAAGGCGATGGAGGGAGTGGCTGGATGAAAGCTTGAGAGAAAATTCTTGAAGGAGAAAGGGAAGGCGGTGGAGGGAGTGGTTGGACGAAAGCTTGAGAGAAAAAAGTGGAAGCGCAAGTCACCCATCAAGACTCTTAAAGTAGCAAGTATTCTTAGGGACTCTGAGTCCTAAGGGGAAGAGACGTCTCCCAGCATCGTTTATGCACATGGAGGATGGTGGGGGTAAGAGAGGCAAATTAGTTTTGGAGGAACAAAAAGCGGCGTTCCAAGTGACAAATGACAAAATGGCGAGCCCTGACACTCAGGGCCATTGTACACCATGATTTGCCTAAGCTGGAATGTACAAGGGTTGGGTAACTCTTGTACATTGTCTTCTCTTTGGACTCTTGTCCAAAACCATTCCCCTAATCTAGTTTTTTTGTCCGAAACTAGATTAACAAAGGCAAGGGCAGAATTTGTTCATATAGCGTTGGGTTTTGAGTCAAATTTTGTGGTGGAGAGTCATGGAAAAAGTGGAGGTTTGATGTTACTTTGGTATGATGACTGGGACGTTCAAGTTAGATCCTTCTCTCCGGGACACATTGAAGCAAATATTAGGATGGACGGGGCGCCTATCTGGCATTTCATGAGGCTTTATAGAAATCCTTCTCTATTAAATAAGAATGCTTCTTGGGATTTACTATAAAGATTATTTGACCAAGGAGAGATCCCATGGATGCTTTGTAGTGATTTCAATGAAACTCTATTCCTTTATGAATGATTGGAAGTGAACAATGTGCTAGAGGACCCATGGAACGTTTCCGTCTTACTTTGGATTACTGTGAACTGAATGATCTGGGATTCAAGGGGTCGGCTATGACTTGGAACAATGGTAGAAGGGAAGATCATCATATTTAGGCCCATTTGGATAGAGCAGTCTACAATGTTCAATGGAGTGCAATCTTTCCATAATGGGAAGTTGAAAATCTATCTTTTTCGAACTAAGACCATAGGCCAATTATCATCCAGCTATTTAGATAGAGAAAGGAGGCTTAAAAGGAGCAGAGAATCAAACTGTTTCACTATGGACCTTGGCAGGCTTGTGAAGATGGATATGGAGAGACATTGGAGGGCACATAGCTGGGGTTTTCTGAAGAAAGTAACAATGAAAATCCTTTTGATCCAATAATCACTTGTTAATTGCGCCAACCATTTGAGTACATGGAGTAAGGAAAAATTTGGAGGGTTTAAATGAGCTTTGGTTAATTTAAAAAAAAAAACATGAGAGATTATTGTCACGTGATAGAGTAGGAAATCAAATGGATGAAATAAAAAGAATAGAGATGTAGACTAAGGAGTTGTAGAGAAGGTCAGAAAGTTATTGGAAGCAGAGATCACTCGCCGATTGGCTAAAAGACGGAGATTCAAATACAAAGTTCTTTCATAACATGGCATTAATACAAAAGAAGGGGAACATCATAGAAAAATTGAAAGATGATAGAGGCGTATGGATAGCGAAAGATGAGGATATTGTACTGCACATAGAGGATTTCTACGAAAATCTCTTCTCGTCTGACATTCTGAGAGAGGAAGATATGGATACGGCATTAGTAGGGATAACAAAGCAATTGTCTGAGGAGAATTTAAAAGTGCTAGAGAGGCCTTTGAAGTGGAGAAAGTTACAGCAACTCTCTTCAGTATGGGCCCACATAAAGCCTCCGAAGTCAGCGATTTTCATGCCATATTTTACCAAAAGCATTGGAAGGTATTAAAAAGTCCTATCTCTGGTTCTTGTCTACGTGTGCTTAATGATTCATGTTCTGTTAGACATATAAACAAGACAACTATTGTACTTATTCCAAAGAAAAAATTTCCAGAGTCTATTAGTGATTATAGGCCAATCTTTCTTTGTAATGTTCTTTACATGATTGTTTCCTAGTGTCTTACAAAAAGCTCAAACAAGTGCCCTCTTCACTAATATCAGACACCCAAAGCGCCTTTGTTCCTGAGAGATTAATTTTAGATAACATGATCGCAACTTTTGAAGTACTCCATTCAATGAGCAAGAGAAATAATGGGAATAAAGGTTTTGTAGCATTAAAACTCAACATAAGTAAAGCATACGATCGTGTTGAGTGGAATTTTGTGCGGGTTGTTCTTGTTAGGGTGGGATTTGCTACTAGATGGATCAACTGTATTCTGGATTGCATATCCACTCTTGAGTTCACTTTCACTCTCAATGGTCGGCTTCAAGGTTCTGTGAAACCATCTCGTGGACTCAGGTAGGGATGCTCCATCTCTCCATACTTGTTTATATTGTTTACTGAGGCTTTTTCCTCTCTTATTAGTAGAGTAGAGGCCATGGGACAAATCCAAGGAAGGAAATCCTCTAGAGGTGGACCGGCTATAAATCATCTCCTATTCGCGGATGATTCCATCCTCCTTACTAGAGTAAATTTAAAGGACATCTAACACATTTCAAGTGTTTTATCTACCTATGGGAGGGCATCTGGACAAAAAGTGAATATGGAGAAAACCACAATGACATTTACACTAAATGTCAGTACTGATAGTTGACGTGACCAGAGCACATAATAAATATTTAGGACTCCCGTCAATGATTGGAAGGAATAAAAAAGTCACTTTCAGCATAATAAAAAAGGAAAATTTGGAAAAGGATACAATCATAGAACAAGGGATTCTTTTCCAATGCAGGTAGAGAGATTATGATGAAAGCGGTGCTACAAGCCATCCCTACCTACGTAATGTGTTTATTCCAAATACCAGGGAGTTTATGCTCAGAAATAAAATCTCTACTACTGAAATTCTGGTGGACAGAATCTAATTCGAAATGTAAAATGGCTTGGATAAACTAGAAGGAAATGTGCAGATCGAAACATGAGGGTGGGATGGGTTTTCGAGATTTTTTAAGCTTTTAATCAGAGTTTACTTGCAAAACATATTTGTAGGTTACTGAAAGATCCAAACATTGGCTGGCAGTGTTCTAAAAAGTGTGAGGCGTGGAAAAACGTCAAGGCCAAGCTTTCAGCTTATGCGCGCCTAAGCGTAACAATGCTAGATAAAAGCACAACCAATGCGTGATAAAGCGCAAAGCGTGACGAAGCGTGAAGCTCAAGCTTCAAGCCTAGGCGAGCTTTTTAGAACAGAGTTGGCTGGACAAGTTTTAAAGAATAGGTATTTCCCTGATAAATACATCCTTGAAGCAGAGGACAAACCAGACAGCTTCTATTTGTAGAAGAGCTTGTTATGGGGGCAGGAGATTATTAGGAAACGAGTAAAATGGAGAGTGGGAAACAGCTAAAAGCTTAACATCTAGACAGACCCTTGGCTACTAGACGATTCATCTTCAAAAGTTTTAACACCAAATGAAGGAATATTTGAACGGGTCAGCGAGTTCATGACTGAAATGAGGGATTAGAACACAAAGCTAATTGAATCCAATGTTTGGGCAGTGGATGCTACACGACTTCTAGCTGTCCCAATTAGCATAAATAGGCCGGAAGACTGTCTCATCTGGAATTTTTTCCCAACAGGGCAGTACACGGTGAAGATGGGATACCATTTGAGTCATGCAAATGCTGAAGTTTCGGAGATAGGAAGCAGCGAGGATATAATATGGTAGTGGAAGAAAGTCAGGGATTTGAAAAATTTCCCAAGAATTAAGCTCTTCGTATGGCGGTTATCATGCAATATCATCCTCACTCCAATGAATTTAGCCCATCACCATATCGATGCAGAGAGCTTTAGTCCACGTTGTAAAGGAAACGAAACACATATACATATCTTCTTGCAATACAGCTGGGTTAAATGTTTTTGGAAAAAACTTGGATGTTGGGATGTGCTGAAATTAGTTTTAGTGTACGGGTTCCATTTGAATTTAGGTGAATTTTTACCACACATTTATAAAGAATGCCATGTGGAAAAGTTTGAGGTTATTGTCGTGGGCTTTTGGGCAGTGTGGGATGAACATAACCACCTTCGAAATGGAGGGACATCTTATAAAATTGATTTATCATGCAACACAATCATCACTCTTTTGGAGGCTTATCAATGTGATAGTACCCAAGATCCAATTCCAGAAGGTCCCTCTCACCAGCCTATTATCAAATGGTCGAATGTTGAGGGTGGTGGAGGCCGCCTCATTCTAACAACTGACGCAGCCATCTGGGAAAATGAAGGGTAGATAGGACTCAGAGGTGTGGTTTGAGACGAAGAAGGGATCATTATGGGAGCCTTTGTTGTACGTCAGAGGGGAATATTGGGGGCGGAAGCGGTAGAAATTTTGGTTGTATGGGAAGAAATCACCTTTGCTTTAGACAATGGTTGGGAGCGTACTAGCGCGTAATGTGATGCTCTACGGGTTATTCAGGGTTTAATCAGTAGGGAGCCTCTTTCACCTCTGGCTCCTATTCTCAATGAAGTTCACGAGCTTCTTGTTCGCTACAAAGTTGGATCTTGCTATCACATTCCTAGAGATAGGAATCCGATAGCCCATATTTTTGCCACCCAGTCTTTTCTCTTTTCTTCTAGTATCTTTTGGACTCATTGTATTCCACTTTTTATCTCGCATTTGTAAGATGACTTGAAATGAAACAAAATTCCCTTTCAAAAAAAATATATATGTGTATAACGAAATGGCTAAATAAACAATAGTTTACACCGAAGAATTTTCAATTATTTTACTTATTTTAAAACTCAATAAATCTTCCATAGTGGTTAGACTCACCTTCCATATATCATCCTTGTAAATTTGTTCGGTATTTCCTTTTCATTTTGTCTTTTTGGAGCAAATTAAAAAGGACATGTGCTTGTGGTGGCGGAAAAAATACCTACTCCATCTTCCATAGTCAAATCAAGAATTTACATGTGAATTTAGAGGTCTCAATTTTTTATTTATTTTGGGTCCATGAAAATACATATCAGTGTAAAATTTTGGGACTTTTTGTGAAATATACCCACTTGGATTTGAATTTACGCAAGTAGCTTAATTTAAGATATCAATTTGATGTTAAGAATTGTTGAACTTAACCTCTGTGTGTATTTTGTGTTTGTGTGTGTGTATCTATGTGTGTCATTTAATAGTCGCTAAAAATACTTACTTCGTTCCACAAAAATAGTCTCCTTTATATTTTCACAATGTTTAAGAAAGTTTGATAAATGTTGTTCAAAAAGTACCATTTAAGAACAATTTTCGCAGCGGCAAAGTGTAAATATGGCTAAAACTTCCATTACCTTCTTTCCAAATGTAAGTATGGATCGAAGGCGACTAATTGTGGATATACTGGGGTTAGATGTGCTGCACCAACATGATAAATATTTGGGTTTACCCTCGGTAGTTGGGAAGAATAAGAGGGCAGTAACCTTTACTGAATTAAAAGAGAAGATAGCCAACCAGATTAAATCTTGGAAAAGGGAGTTCTTCTCCATAGCAGGGAGAGAGATCATGGTAAAACGGTTTTATAGGCGATTCCTAAGTATGTTATGGGCTTATTCCGCCTACCATTGAATTTATGTGATGAAATTCATAGCCTTGTATCAAAATTATAGTCGGCCTCGATGAGCGATGGACGAAAATTGGCATGGGTTAGTTAGGATTCATTGTGCAAGGCTAAAGAGGCAGGAGGAATGGGGTTTAGGCGGTTGAGCTCTTTCAACCAAAGCTTGTTGGCAAAGTAGGTGTGGTGGTTATATTGTGACCCAGATTCTTTGGCATGGAGGATTCTCAAGGATAAATACTTCCCATAGACAAACATTTTACAAGTAACGCTATGACCAGGGTGCTCTTACTTGTGGCAAAGCTTTATATGGAGGAAAAATATCGTTCAGAAAGAGTCGAGGTGGAGGTTGGCGGATGGCGGATGGTAAAGATGTTTAAATTTGGGGAGACAATTGGTTGCCGAGGAATAATCAATTCCGGACATTTACTCCACGGGTCGAGGGTTTCAATGTGGTACATGAGCTTTTGGATGCTACTGGCGAATGGGATGAAGAGAAGATTAACAACATCTTTTGGCCGGCGGATGCTACTCATATCTTGTCTATTCTATTGGGGCACGGCTCTCAAAATGATTTACTAATTTGGCACCACTCCTCCAATAGAATTTACACTGTGAAAAGTGGATATCGTCTTGTAGAAGTAACACAACCAGAACCCGGAGTAGGGCATCGCTGAATGGGATCAGCAATGGAACTATATTTTGCACCGTAATGTTCTTCCGAGGGTCCAGCACTTTGTCTAGAGCCTTTTGAAGAGAGAAATACCCACAAATCGAAATTTGGGACTTAGGAATATGAGAACAGCTGCTTTGTACCCGTTGTGCAAAGCTTGGGAATCAAATCTTCATGTTTTTACGCAATGTGATTGGGCCACGATGCAATGGAAACGGTTGAACTGTTGGGGTTATATTCACTATCGTGTTGGATATGGTCGTGGCCTTGAATTTGGAGCATTTCTATAGAGCCTTCACTCTAGGGTTTCAGTGAGAACGTTCGAAATTTTATGCATAAGGGTTTGGTCAGTTTGGAACAACCGGAATCATCTAGCTCATGTGGAAGGCAGGTTGAGGTGAATTATATGGCAGACTCCATTCTCATCCAACTGGAATCTTACCAAACTGTGAAAACCTATGAACGACCAAAGGGTGGCGGAGGGGCAGTGGGTGAAGAGGTGTTTTGGAGGAATATTAGTGGCATCGATATTGTCTTCACTTTCCATACGGATGCTGCTATAAGTGTGGTCATCTGGATTAGGTTTGGGGCGTTTTTACAGGCACGAATAGACTATTTCAGGGGTCTTTTGCATGGCGTCAACGAGGGAATGTGAAGACGGTGGCGGCTGAAACGTGGACAGTTAGGGAAGGCTTGCGGATTGCACTTGAACGAAATTAGAAGGTGGCCAAAGTGGGGACAGATGCTCAATTGGTAGTTAGAGGGCTACGACATGAGAAGCCATTCGCTCCACATGCTTTGTTATTTTAAAAAGTTTGGGACTTATTTGTTACTTGGAATTGTAGCTTGTGTTATTATATTTCTAGAGATAGGAATACAATAGCTCACAACATTGCCTCTATCGCTTTAGCTTCGGATTGTAATATAGTTTGGGCTAACTGCGCTTCTTTCTTTATCTCAACTTGGGTGAGAGAATAAGCGTCTTTTTTTGCGATATTCATGCTATTTCCCTTTAAAAAAAAGAACAATTTTCGTTATTTACCCCTTTTTTCATTTATCATTCCTTTTTAATTCTATTTGTTTATTAATAGTAATGCATATTAAATAGGACTATATAAGAAAATTAAGAAATTTAAGAACGAATGTGGACTATAACTCTGAATGGATGAAAAAGGAACAACGAATTATCTCTATGGGACAGAAATAGTACATTTTATTACTCAAGTGGCTAGTTAAAATTAGCATATCCATTGTTGATTTTACAATTCTTATCAATTTTTGTATAAGTTCATTCTCAACTACCTGTTCTTTAAAAAGTCATTTTTCACAATTCTTAATACTACTTTTTAACCATGTTTATATATCCAAGTGTCAGGTCGCATTTTCCAGGTCATAGTCGACGTCACTTCCAAGGTGGATACACGGGCCCCCCGTCTGCTGAACTGGAAACCACTCAGCGTGGACCCTGACCTATAGAACTAGGGCCCTTACAAGCTCGAGGCCCTGAAATCTAGGTCTGAAGCCCGAGCTTGACAAGCTTATGGTTCTTAGATCACCTACAACCTCCTCCACGATCCAGGTCGCTTGCGTAGCGAATTGGGGTCGCTGGACGTGGATACCCGGTGTCAATCTTGAAGGTCGCTCGCATTAGTACGAGGTAATTCGCAACCTCCTAGGCGGCCGCGACTTCCTAGGCGGCAGAACCGCCATGCAACTTGCTTGCCAGCTTGCTTAGCTTATCACCTAAAGATTGATGTTACACCCACATTTAATAAAAAGCAAATATTTTGCTTCCCCATGCGGCCACTGGCCACAATTCGGTCAAGATAGCCTGACACAGCTCCAGCTAAGTGTGCTTAGGAAGTCTCTTATTGGTCAAGAGATTTAATGCATATAATCATTACATACCAATTTGTATGCTATAAATAAGTAGGAGGAAATCCTACTTAGCGGAGGATCCTCTCCTTAATTAACCTCAATCTTGTCTTCTCAAGCATTTACTCTCTCTGCAACTCCGCCAACTTCATCATAAATCCTACAGTTATCACTTGAATCAATTCAAATACGCAGCGCAAACAAATTCGTTTGTTGAGTTAAGGTAGAATTTGGCATCAACAAACCACATATATATTTTCCTGAAAAATCACTTTTCATGATATTAATTTTCAAAAATTCCATTTTATTGATTCCATCCTTTTTTCTGTATTAACTCTACCAAAACGTGGTTATTTCACCATTATTATGTTATGTTATAACATTTTGCGTTATTTCATCATTTTTGTTATAATATTTTGTTGACTACCGTGTTATTCAAAAATTTAAACATTAATCAACAATAAAAAGTTTTCTACTTTAAATTGTAGTGAAATATGTTTTGACCTTTAAACTGTAGTATTTATGGAAAAATAAATAAATAAGAATCGCTCAGTAGATTAGAATTTAGTTGGAGAAATATTTTCAACTTTTGTTGCAAATATTATAATTAGTTTGGCTGCTAGTCTTGTTAGTTTTTTTTTTTTATATAAATATTTTAGGTACTGTTTTTTAAAGTTAATTTAGTGGTAATTTATTAATTTTCAAATTATTTTTGTAATTTTGTTTCTTTTTTTCTTTTTTGTTTTGTTGTTCTAATTGTCATTTTTTCTTTTAATTTAGAAAAATATCTTCTCAACACTCAATTTTTTAAATTTTCATTTAGTAAGATTTTTGTGCACATTTAAACGTTAGAGTCCCATTATGGTACACACGTTATACTGGATTAGAATTTTTATATTTGAAATTAAAAAAATCAATATTAACCGAGATCGAGACCAATTGGAGATCAAAACCATTCACTTCTTGACATCATATAAGAATTGGAATGAATGAATAGAACTGAAACTGAAAATTTCCAGTTCAATTTCAATTCCTTCCATTACCAAAAGCGAAAATCGAATACTTAAACCTAGAAATAAAAATATATATGTGATATAATTAATAACAATATTATGGCACGAACTCCCGGATGCCATTATGACAGCCTCCGTCTTAAGTTGTCATCACCATGCATATAAAAATTTCAGTTGATTCTCTTTTACGTCAAGACATGGACTAAACCTCAAACGGAAAATCCATTTTGGTCCTTCAAAGATATTCTGCATTCTTTCTTCTCACAACAAGCATTGGCAATATGTTCCGAATATCTCTCTTTTGTAGTTTTCTAAGAAGCTAAAAACCACTTTTTCTTTTTTTTCTTAAAGCTAAAAACAATTTTGGTATAAATAAATAAATTATTACTTCAACTAATTTTTCAGCTTATTTAAATAACTTCCTCTATTTTGTATATAGTTAAATTAAAATAGCTCAAAGGAAGTTAGACCATGAAAGCCTTTCCAAGAACAAAAACTTTCTCATGCTCTTATAGGGACAAGACAAGCTGTATTCATGAAAGTAAGAGAAGATTTCTATTTCCAATGATCTTTTATATAGATTGTAGAACTAGAAACCATACTGAATCTTCAGTATTCTTAGAGTACTGGGATTTTTTTTTAACTATTCCTAACATGTTGCAACTTGCAAAGTCCACAAGATAAGTTTGTTAGAAAACTTGAGGGTGAGAAGTCGGACATAATAGACTTGAAATTGTTAGAACTTGGGAATATTTAGTCCAACACAGAAGAATTGTGGTACTCCAGGAATACTGAATTTGGTAATCCTAGCCAATTAGGAATCTTCATGTGAATTCAAAGGTCCCAATTTTTTATTTAATTTGGACACTGAATCCCACATGTGAGGGTTTTTTATTGGTCATGAGTACCGAGTGTTGAGTACTCTTAGAGTACCAGAATTTTTTCCGTCTAACACAATGAAAGTCACTGTTATTTATCAAAACTTATCCTAAACCGATTGAAGCCAAGCATAAGAGATATATAAATCGTAACATATTTTTTGCATAAAGGAATGATTGTGTAAGATGAGAGAGAGGAGGAAAAGAGAAACCGAGGGTGGTAATAGCAAATTATGGGCAGTTGAAACGGTTCAAATTATGATTTTCTTGTGCTATCTATTATTACTAGATCTTATGACGGTTTAATTTCAGTTAAACTTTTGATCGTTACAACTCACTCTTTCAAATCATAATTTGAATTTGAGTACTTAAATAAACGATAACTAAAATCAAACAACGGTAATGGAGATGACAAATTGGGACAGTAGATCCAAACTCTTTGGTTAATAAAAAATCTTTGGTTATTAGGACAAATCTTAGCCTGCAAATATTCTCTCTAGGGAAAAGAATTAATTAATAAGGTCAAAAAGAAGCAGCCAGAAAATCGATATGTGAACACGAATAATTTAGTTATGAATTTCTTTGTCACGAACAACTTAATCAACAAATTGTAAGTGTCCCAAATTGCTTGTAATAATATCTTTAATAACTCACAAAAAGGCTCAAATTTCGCCGTCTTTTGAAACTCTAGCCCCACCATGTCCCCCCCCCCCCAAAAAAAAAACCCCCAACCCACCACAAAAAAGAAAAAGAAAAAAAATGAAAAATTTTCTAGATCTGAAACAGGTTTCGTCCAAAAATAAAAACTTCTCCCTAGAAAATTAAAATCTTGTGGTGGCTCACACTTGTACAAGGTTATGCTCTTTGAGTGCTAAAAAGAAAAAAATCCGGCAAAGCAAATCTAGAAAATCTTGGAGTAATAAGCTAACTGACTTCGAGTCGAAATCTTCTAGATTCTGATATATTGTCCTCCTCTATTTCTATATAAAGTTATTCATTTACCGCTGGACGTGACACAGAGCATGTTAATTAGTTGACGTCGATCTTTTATAAAGTTTGAAACTTTTGGCATATTTTAAAGAATAATTCAAAATTACATATAGTCCGGGGTCATTAGACTCAATTGGTATAATTCAAAATTATTAAAAAAAATCTTAAAAAAAAAGTACACATACGGATCACTAAACAGGGCAAGATATTGCCCCGATTGGACCTGAACCATACCTAATTTTGGTGGGTCACATGGCCGGACGGGTGGGGGAAATTTCTCCGGGGTGGGGCGGCCCGGTAGGGTCTGATCCGACGCTTGGTTGCCATACCTATTTTCGTTGATACCCTATAGTTTGACTAATTTTAGGATTCATGTTGAGACGAAGAGGCAATACATACAGTGCTACTAGCTCAATAACAAATAGCATTATATTTGATAGGAGATAGAGATATAGTCTTACATACTTTGATACACAATATAATGATTCGAACGAAAACCTTATGAAGAATGTAAGAATTAGAATCCACTTAATATTAATATGATAATGAAGCCAGAAAACCCTAAGAACATTTAATAGAGTCTCAGAACACCCTAGGGGCAAAACGGTAAATTAACAAATACATGGTAAAAGCCAAAAAGAGAAAATATATTCACACCATATTTTTATTACTAAATGCACCACATTTTAATTCTATTAAGATTTAGGAGTTTGTAACTTTCATTTATCTCCTAAATATATTTTTCCTTTATATATATATATATATTTTTTTTTTATTGACCTTCCATTCCTTACGATATTTCTTGTTCTTAAAGCAATTTTCACTAACGGAATTTCATTAGCTTGCTTAAAAATTGTGAAAAGAATATACAATCATACTTTATAAATCATTACTCTTCTACTTATTTATAATATTTAGCAGTTATTTTAGTGAAATTTTAAAAGGTAATTGTGACTAAGTACAATATATATCGATAGAAGGTTAAGAATAAAATTTTTAAGGAAAAAAATTTGAGAACCTAAATGTAAAAAGAATTAATGGCAGAACAAAGTTAGCAAAATCAATTGGGTGGGTTATAAAAAATTTATAGTGTTGATATACCCACCGTTTCAAAAGACAATAAAAGTGGAATTTGAGGGCCCAAATAACCCCAAATGGCATAAATCAATCGTGCATCACCACTAGGAAGCAACTAGTCTAGTTTGTCTCGTCGTTCTGCTTTTGGAAAAGTATAGCCCACCTTACTCAAACAGAAGGCGTCGAACTCCTAATTTACAATTTTGCCATTTTTGATCCAGTTCTTTCTCGACCCATTTTGTCATCTATTATGCATCATGCTTAGTGCAATCTTTTGTGATCTGTTCTAGTTTTACAATGTGTTTTTATCTATTCATATCTATGATAGAGATATAGTTATGTTATAGGTAAAAATTCATTTAATTTGTATTCAAAGAGTAAATTCACACACAAGGAACATCAGTTCAATTACAATTTTTTCTTTTTCAATCCAAGGGTCGATTGTAAAGTTGCTTCTTTTTCTTTTTTCTTTTTTTAACACAATGAGTAAAATTCATATATCGAGTTTCGATTTTTAAGTCGGGATATTTTCCTTAAAAAGATAAAAACAACGGTGGCCCATCATAATTTGATAACTATTATGGTGGTTATATCTGCACCATTATTTTTACTAATTGCACCATATATGTATTACTATTGAAATATAAATTTGATAAATAAACGCTATTTACAAATGTAACCTTATTATTGAAAACTAAGATAAAGAAAATAAACAAAGAAAACGCAAAGGCTCACACCACATTCCGTCATTTCTTCCTTTTCCCAAATGTTTTAATTCTTCTGCAATTCTTTTCGTATTCCTCTTCATACTTTTCTTTCCCTTTCTTCTTTTTCTTTTTTTTTTTTTTTGCTTCCCTTTTTTTCTAAGGGAAAGTTTCATTTTATATATCATGAGGAATCATAGAACATAGGATCCACAGAATTACAACTAAAATCATGTTTTAATGTCTTGGTGGCGATGGAGTGGGTGGCTAGCCATATTCGCCTCTCGGGGAATATAACTACAAATACCACGAACCATATTCGCCAAAAGCGATTTAATCTCGCGTAGAATTGTCACATTAGAATGATATTCCAATCCAGCATCAAGACTTTGTATCGAAGCGAAAGAATCAGTCTCAACGGCAGTAAGTTCTAGGTGATGTTCTTGAGCAAACCGAAGTCCTTCCCATAGAGCAATCAGCTCGGCAGCCTCCATCCCCGGACATCCCATTTTCTTCAAAGTGTAACACCCTACAACCAACCCTTCTGCATCACGAACAATGGCATCAACGGCAAAGTAATCACTACCTGGTATCACAGCAGCATCGACATTAAGCTTTAATCCCTCTGGATCAGGTAGAACTCATTCCACTAGTCGCTTCCTCATCTTCGTACCAACCATAGAAGTATTGTTGTGGTGAAAATCCAAGATCGGTTGCAACATCACCTCCACTGGCCGGATGTTGCTACCATGTCGAAGAGCATTTCGATCAAACCAGATGAACCACATGGATACAAAGATGAGCGATAGATCCAGGATCGGATTCAAGTGAAACAGTCTGAAGAGTATCTCGATCCAAGACTCCAATTGGCGAAGTGGTTTAATCCAACGCGAATATCCCAGCCCCTTCCAAATCTATTTCGCGTATAGGCATTCTAACATCACATGCTGAGAGTTCTGGAGGTACCCACACTTCAAACAATGGATAGGAACTTTAATTCCCGGTCAGATCATATTCATAGCAGATGGTAGTGCATTATGCAGTAGCTACCACACAAAAATTTTGATCTTAGGAGGAATGTTAAGTTTCCAAAAAGTGTTTAACCACTGAAGATTCCTCCCACTGCTGCTACCACCCGAATATGCCAAACTCACCTTTAGACACCAATAACATCTTTTAACCGTGTACTCTCCACTCTTATTATAGTGCCAAATAAGAGTGTCAGATCGATTGTAACATGCCAATAGGAGGGAAAGAATAGAGATGTGATATGGTGGCCAAAAATGATCAACAATCTTTTGGACATTCCATCTACCTGAAACAGTTAGCAAATCTACCACTTTTTGCACATCATCATATTTAACCATAACCGGCCGGAATGGAAAGTTGCTAGGCAACCAAAGGTCCTCAAACACATGCACCGAATGTCCACCCACAATCCTCCAACGTGCTCCTAATTGTATAACACCTCTGCCCCAGATAATGCTACGCCAAAGAAATGAATCCCCATTCCTACAGACAGCCTCAGCAAAGGAGGAAGAATGATAGTATTTTCCTTTAAGCACGCATGCCACTAGTGAAGTACTACCATGAAGCAGTTGCCAAGCACGCTTCGCCAACATTGCTCTATTAAAGCACTCAAGATTGCAAATACCAAGCATGCCTCTTGCTTAGAACTGCATAACGTCTGCCAAGAAGTCCAATGGACCTTTCTGCGGCTGTCATCTCCACCCTACCAGAACCGAGCAATAGCCCATTGCATTTGCTATATAAGAGCTCCTGGCAAACGGAAGAGGTTCATGTGATAAGTTGGCAGGGCTTGTAGAATAACTTTGATGAGAACCTCTCGTCCCCTGCAGAAAGGAGATTATGTTTCCATCCTCGCACTTGGTTTAAGACTCTATCATGCAAATATGCAAAACAACATTTTTCTTCCAACCAACAGAGATAGGGAATCCTAGGTATTTATCAGACAAACCAATATTCCCAATATTCAAAATACGACAAATATGATTCCTATCCCCTACTAGAACATTAAGGCTGAACATAATAGAAGATTTTTCCAAGTTAATTTTCTGATCTGAACCCAACTCATATTTGTGTAAAAGTGATAAGAAGTATGAAGTATCGGACCTATTAGCATGGAGAAAAATGAGAGAATCATGGGCAAATAGGAGGTGACTAATGTGAGGGAAATGTCTAGAACAACTTATACCCATAAGAGCTCATTCACCATCCGATTTCCTAATCAACCCAGATAAAGCTTCCGCCACAAGAAGCAAGAAATATGGAGAAAGCAGGCATCCTTGACGCAAACCTCTCGATGATTTAAATTTGCCTCTCACTGTGCCATTGATAAGCAAAGAAAAAGTAGGAGTACTAATACAGTTCATTATCAACTACAGCCATGTAGCTGAAAAACCCATTCTCCTCATAACTTCTACCAGAAAAACCCATTCAACCTAGTCATATGCTTTGCTTAAATCCAACTTAAGGGCCAAAAAACCTCTCGTTTTCTTCTTCAAAAGCAAGTGGATGCACTTATAGGCTAAGATAGCGTTATTCGTAATATGTCGTCCGCCAATAAATGCACTCTAGTTTTCCGCAATTAAAGAAGGTAAGACCCGTCTCATCCGGTTAGCAATTGTCTTTGAGATAATCTTATATAATACGTTGCATAGGCTGATAGGCCTGAAATCTGTAACCCTCTTCAACCCATTCTTTTTCAGAGTGAGAACTATATTAGTGTCATTGATTGGCTCGAGTGAGAAACCCTTATTAAGACATGCCACACAAATTCGAGATATAACATCCCCCACCAGTGACCAATGCTGTTGATAAAAGGTTGCATGAAAACCATCCAGCTCTGATGTTTTATTAGATCCCAAATCTTTCACTGTCTGAGTCACCTCATCCATAGTGAAAGGCTGATCCAACCAAAGTACTTCTTGCTCTGACAGCCTAGACGTGAGTCCTATAATGCCCTCCTCAATAAAATCTGCATTCGGTTCAGGACTTGTGAAGAAAGCTTCAAGATAATGTTGAAAACAAGCAGTGATATCCTCGGTAAAAGTTACTAGCTGATTATTACCCCCAACAACCTTGTAATGGTATTTTTTTTTCCTCCTATTCGTTGTTTTATTGTGGAAATAATGAGTGTTTCAGTTACCCGCCTAGAGCCATTCCATCCACGAGTGTTTCCAGGATCTGTGAGGTTATATAGGCTTGCCACTTCCTTTTTTAGCCCAGCTAAGTGTATGTGCCATTTCCCAAAATGTTCTTGCTCCAAGTTGTTAACCGTTTACTACATGTGAGAAGTGAACGTTGAATAGTCGCAAAGGATGTTCCCTGCCCAACTCTCGACCCTTCCTCATTCCACAATCAGCAATCACATCATGGTAACCCTTCTCTTTCATCCAAAATGGCTCAAATCTAAACATTCTCCCACCATTTAAAGTGATAGGCGCACCCTCCAGCTTCAACACAAGTAGAAGAGGCCTATCGTCGAACCCATTAAAGTCTAAGTGCCAAACAAAACGGTCAAGACGTTCTTGAATAAAAGCAGCTCCAAATCTCTTATTTGTCCATGTAAATCGATTTCAAAGAAAAAGGAATGTCCATAAGCAAGCAATTAAGAAAGGCTTCATTGATTTCCTCCATTGACCTAGTCTCACTACCATGTTCTACATGTTTGTCATGTAGAAAGGCTATCTCATTGAAATCGCCTCCACATATCCAAAGATAGTTATTCATCAGCCTAAATCTGCATAGTAAATCCCATAGCACCCTACGTAACTCTCTTCTAGGATTTCCATAAAAACCAGTAAACCGCCAACGATTCCCATCCTCATCACAAACTACAGCATCTATATGACCCGGAGAATATGATAAAATAGTGATATTGAGGACATCATTCCAAAACAACATCAGTCCTCCACTTCGTCCCTGACAATCCACATGGAACCCATTGGGAAAACCAAGTCTATGACGATAATTAGTAGCGTCCGTGCCAAAAAGTCGTGTCTCCACCAAAAAAAAAGGACCTAGGGAAAAAGAGCGAACATGACTTCGCAATGCATCAAATGTAACAAAGCTCCCCGCACCCTGTATATTCCAACAGAGACAACTCATTGTGTCCAACGACTCTACGTAGCAGGGTTCACCAGTTCATCATTAGATAGAAGCATTGCACCATCTTCCAAATGTCTCTTCTTACCACTATCATCAAGACTTCCCCCCACATCCAACATAGGAACACCATTAGCTTCTACCAACCCCATAATATTATCAAACAGACCTGATGGATTCTCCATACTTGCCTTCCTCTTCGACCCACCTAGTTTAGTCTTGGATTTAATTTCCTTAAGGACCGAAACTTTGGCCTTCCCCTTATTCAAAGCAAGAGTGCCGTGTTCCATAGTCACCAGCCCATTCATTTTGTCCTCTTCACCCTCATTGGGTTCAAATTCCTCCCGATGACGGTCAATGATAGAAGCCAGCCCCTCAGTGGTCGGATTAGGGATTTTTTTTTCACAGGAGACGGACCTATAGAGAGAATAGAATTGACAAGGGGTACGCCACTGCTAGGTCTTGGATCAACAGGATGAGATAAAGTAAGAGAAGTGCGTCGCTATTCCCGATTAGAGCTAACCTTCTACGAACGGATATAGTTAGGAGATTTCAACCATTCTCCATATCGTCTTTCGTCCGCTACGGTGCTTGCGTATTTCTTGAAATCCGCACAATCATGAAGCCAATGTCTGACGATATACAACCAAAACAAAACTCTGGGAGTCTCTCATATCGGATTTCAAAACCCCGTTTCGCCTAATTTTCTTCCAACAGAACTCGAACCCCTCGTTTTAACGGTTTTGAAACGTCAACAATAACTCGCACCATAAGAGAGTCAAGATCAACTGCTAAGACTTTCCTCAGGGTAGTACCCCACTTCTGAGCACAGGACATAGTTCTAAAAGCAAGAAGCACCCTAAGAATATAAACCCAGAAGGGAACAAGATGAAACGCAGCCTTCGAAATGTCCCCAATACCTTGGAGTTACGCTAAAGAAATGAGTTGTTTATTAAAAGACCAAGGTCCACCATCCAAAACAAGTTGACGATCATCCGCTCAACAAAAAACGAAGAGAAAGATATTGGCATTTTCAGTATGCGCAACCATGACCAGGCCAATAGTTTTCCAAATGGTACGTTTAATATTTGATAACCTTTTCGATCCCCAAATTTCACCACAAGTCAACTGTCCAGATTGGATAACCCTTTTGCATACTCTGACTGAGACATGGGAATGAGAGGTCCGTCGTTGTCCAGGTTCAATTTCGAGTAAAGGGAGGAAAGTTCAATAGGAACATCCATACTATGAAACAAAGAGAACAGTTGTGTCTAGACAATCCCCGCTATCAGAATCCCACCACCGTCATCGGAAACCAAGTCCGATGAATGTGTGTGCGGAATGAAAACCGTATAGTAACTACCCTAGCTGAAAGGTAGGGAAGTTAGGCTTGTAACCGAGTAAAAAAAATATAATTTTTTTTTTTTTTGGCTTCCTTTTAACCTATTATTATCCCATTAATTTTCCGTGGAAAGACAATACATAATCCCCAAAATCCTATTATTATAATTAATTATAAGAGAATATATTTTATATTAATAATTAAATCACACAACCCCCAAAATCCTATTATTATGATTAATTATAAGATAATATATTTTATATTAATAATTAAATTGCGAAGATTTCGTTGTATATTTAAATTTCAATATTATAGTTATTGAAAAAACTATCGTAGACTCATTACACAAATATTTTCATCTTCACTATGTAGAAATTTTTTGATATAGAAGTTATTTAATTGTTTAAAAATTTGTGATTGTGCATTTAAATATATATATATAGTTTTTAGAGCTTTGTCATTAAGATTTTTTTCCTTTATGGTGTATATAAATGAATTAAGATTTCTATTTGTAGTGAACAAGGACGAAGCCAGTTGTCGATATCGGAGTGTGTCGAAGATGTAGATAATATTAATTGGTATATTAAATTTTTTTTTTTTACAATTATTTATAAGGTGAAAAAATGTTTTTTTGTCCTAATGGGGTGTGCCGAAGCAAAGGGTGGCACACCCCTAGCTACGACCCTGGTGGTGAATGCTAAAAGATGCGTTTTATTTTATTTTATTTTTTTACTTATGGTGTGGTGTATGTAAAAGCATAAGTATCAGGTTGCAAAAAAAAAAAAGGCATAAGTATCAAGTAGTTATATAAGTCTTCTACTTATGACCTTTTTGGTAAATAAGAAAAAACATTCTAAATTGTTATGTAGTTAGTAAAATCGGTGGTGTATATATAAGCACGCTTACTATTATTACTTTGTAAATTATTTTAGTTGTTATTACTTTGCTAATTTGCATGGTTGTTAATTATTTCAATAATTTAATTATTATTATGTATTTCTTAGTATTATAGCTAATTTTAAATATTAATTAATTAATGTAAATTAAGTAAATTCGGTTCTTACGATCTGCTTATCAATATATATTGTGGGTCTCTTCGCAAATACATGCCTAAGTTTAGTTTATTTCAAAGATATTTCGTACACGTTTTAAATTTCAAAAATAGTAAGTATGTTACACAAATAACATGTTACTTTTTTATTATTTTTCTCTTTAATAAATATTTTTTTAATACCTCAACCCCATTACCCCATCCCATAACCACCATACCCACCCGACCCGACCCAAACCAACCACCACCACCATTTGCTGGCTGACCGCTGACCGAATTCAGGAGACCCCGTTGACCGGATTTTTTTTTCTTTTTACACTTTTTTTTATTTTTTCTTTCCTTATTTCCCTTTTTTCTTTATTTTCTCTTTTTTATTTTTAATCATTTTTTCTTTTTAGATTCATATAATATTAATTGTTTGACGTTTTAATTCATATAATAGATGATATTATACTATTTTAACATAAATTGTTATACAAATAACATAACTTGTTAAACAAATAACATATGTAGTTTTATAAATAACATGGATTGTTATATAGAAAACATAGTTTGTTATAGAAATAACACAAATTGTTTAACAACTTATCTTGTTACTCACATAACATGGATTGTTATATAGAAAACATAGTTTTTATACAAATAGCACAAATTGTTTAACATATCTTGTCGCATACATAACATATCATGTTACACAAATAACAAGACTTGTTACTTAAATAACATAGCTTGTTAAGTAAACAGCATAGGTTGTTTTGCACATTACATAATTTGTTATACGAATAACATACTGTCTTACGTACGTAACATGAAGTGTTGGACAAATAACACAGTCTGTTATGTAAATAACATAGATTGTTATTGAGCAATAAATCATTAAAATGAGTTTGAACGGTATTTAAAAAGTTGTAGACATGCCCTATGGTAAAAAACATTTAAAAAATTAATTATAAAAAATAAAAAATAAAAAAAAAAGAAAAGTAGAAAATCGTAAATTTGAAGGTCTAAACGACCTCGGATTTCCGAAAACTGGTGCGCTTATCAAGATTGATTGATGAGCCTCGATCACCTCGTCGTTCCGCTTTCGGAAAAGTATTATATGCTAAATTCTACACCAAATGTCAAAAATACCCAAATTTCAACTAGATCTTCGATCCAATTCTCCGTTGATTCATTCTGCCCTATGTTCTATATTGGCTTGTTACATAAATAATAATAACATAGACTATTAGAGAAAATTATATATTGTTATACAAATAATATAGCTTGTTACAAAATAATAATATAACTTGTTACACACGTAACGAACTCTTGAATGTGAAAATATTGTTTATCATAAACAAATTTTGTCAAAAAATTGTTACAGGAAAAAAAGAAAACGAAAAACAAACAAAAATGGAAAAAAGAAAAAAGAAGAAGAAGATTCCGACAACATTGTTGGAAAAACGAAAAGGAAAAAGTAAAAGTTTAAAAAGAATGAGGAAGAAAAGAAAAAGAGCCCAAAATAATAGGAAATAAAAAAACCAAAAAAAATCGCTAGAGGCTGTGGCCGGATTTCGACCACCGGCAGTTGGTCGCCGGCAGCTGGTCGGATTCCGACCGGCGGGGGTGGGACAAAGTGGGGTGGTTGGGCGGGGGAAGGGCAGTAAAAATAATATAAAATAAAATAATAATAAAATAACAAAATAACATACAGAAATAACAGTACAATATATCTAAAAAAAAAATATACATGACATAGTGAATATGAAAATTCATTGCTGTGCACAATAACTGATGCAAATTCCCATATATATTAATATTATTACTACGTACCATCTATCCACTTGGATAATAAAATGGACAACATCAATCTTTGCCGAAATATTGGTTCTTCCAAATCTTAATAAAATTCCCTCAACTTGGGCTGTCATTGTACCATTCTTTATTAAAAGGAGAAAGAAAAACTTATTAAAAAAAGAAAATGACGAGCAAGTCAAAAGCCAAGCCATAGTTTCTAACGTACTTTAAAAAAACT
The DNA here is from genome assembly GCA_963692815.1 of Nyctanthes arbor-tristis. Classification (NCBI taxonomy): domain Eukaryota; kingdom Viridiplantae; phylum Streptophyta; class Magnoliopsida; order Lamiales; family Oleaceae; genus Nyctanthes; species Nyctanthes arbor-tristis. Next base: position 20,925 of record CAVNYN010282250.1, on the reverse strand, counting down.
TCAATAAAATAATGATAACCTCATATTTTATAAACCAATTTATAAGTGATTTTGATGTGATTTTGATCCGGCACTATATGTCCGGTGCTATAATAATACCAAACGCACGATATAGGTAATGGCCATTGAAGATTTATCCAGTTGTGAAGGACTCATACCAACGATCAGTCCCCGTGAAAATAGTTTATTATATATTTATTTTTTATCCGTCTCAAATTATGATCCACTTTCTTTAGTTGATCTCTCAATTTTTTTATATACGTCTATTTACCGTGTATTATTATTAACAAGTAAGAACTATTAAAATGAATAATAATTAAATGAAATGATATAGGGGTTAATTACACTTAGGGTCTCTAACCTTTCAAATTTGTTGAGATTACATCTACAACCTCTAATTTTAGTTGTGGGGGCCCCTAACCTTTCAAAAATGTTACACTTGAGGTCTCTATAACGATTTCCATTTATTTCCACCGTTAAAACTAGGGGTATTATCGTAAAATATTAAAAATTAAATATTTTAATATTTTGTTTATTTAAAAAAAAAAAAGAGGGAGGAGACCCCCCTCCCCAATGTGCTGTCGGAAATGGCAGCACTTTGCTGCCATTTCCAGTAGCACATGGGGGGTTTCCCCCTCTTTTTTTTTAACATTAAAATATTCAATTTTTAATATTTTACGATAACACCTATGACTTTAATAGTAGAAATTGATGAAAATCGGTAAAGGGAACTTAGGCGTAACACTTTTGAAATGTTAATGGCCCCCACAACTAAAATTAAAAGTTGGAGACATAATCTCAACAAATTTGAAAGGTTGGAGACGCTAGATGTAATTAACCCAATGATATATTATGGAAAATGTTCTTAAATTCCACTTTTCTCAGAATATTAATTCAAATTTCTTAATCTATATGAAAATATATAGAAGATTATATTTTTATATAAGATGGAAGGAGTACCACACTATCGTTTAGTATTATTACCATACTAGACATTTGGTATTTCGAATTCTACTAATAAATTTTAATAAGTGGATAGTTTACAAACATTTGTCCAAAGACACTAGACTAATTTCTATTGAGTTAAATCAGTCTGTTAATAGAAAATAGTTACGTGACATGTAACGTCTGACGTGGCTGTTTTCTATCGACAGTTAAATTTTATACACAAAGTCTGATCTTACTCAATAGACACACACAACACACTAGTGCAAAGTTACATTGCATGACGTCAATTTTTTTTTATTTTTTAAACTTGAAAAAAACTTCCACAGATGCCAGTTTTGAACAATCCTGTGGACTCCTCAATCTCTGTCCGCAAACCATGCGTATAGCTCCTTGGTATTGAGAAACCAAAACCATGGGCATTACCAGTTTTCTGCTAGTTTATTTCTGTCCGCAAACCGAAACCTCTTTGTCCTCGCCTCATCTCTTCTTATATACTTGCAATTTCAGTCTTTACGCCTAACTTTACTTCTCCTCATCCTCGTCAGCTTTCCCCAGTTTCACTGTGTCTCCCTGCCCAGAAGAAAACGTCAAAGATCAAGAATTTCTGCTAATTAAAGCAATACTGTAGAATCGTAGTGGGTTTTTCAGGATTTTACTTTATGTATGTAAATTGTTATGTAATCATTTCAAGAAGAATATATCAGTTCTGCTGCTGGCCGCTGCTTCTTTTTTCTGTATTTTACATGTCGTATGGAATCTCATCCCATGCCTGGTACTGGTGGATTCTACTCTAGTTTAAATCATCCTGAAATGTTAGCTCTAGAAATGTCTCTGCACCCCCGCTTGCCGCCGCCGGAGCAAAACTCGCCGCCGGCCGTCATGTTTGGCTATGGCGATCAGCAATCCGGGGAGCAGGGCCAAGGGAACCCACATGCTGGAAAAGCCAAAAACCAGAGCTTGACACTTGCTAGTGACGACGATGAGCCTAATATTGCTGATGATGGGAAGAAGAAAATAATGTCGCCTTGGCAAAGAATGAAATGGACAGAAAATATGGTGAGGTTGTTGATACTGGTGGTGTTTTATATCGGAGATGAAGCTGCCTCAGGTGGGTCGTCGGCAGAGGCCGCCGGCGGTGGGAATGACAAGAAGAAAAAAGGGAAGTGGAAATCGGTGTCACGGGCAATGATGGAAAGAGGGTTCTACGTTTCTCCACAGCAATGTGAAGACAAGTTTAATGACTTGAACAAGAGATACAAAAGGGTTAACGACATCCTTGGCAAAGGAACCGCCTGTAAGGTGGTGGAGAATCAGAGCTTGCTGGATAGCATCGACCATTTGTCCATGAAAACCAAGGAAGAAGTGAAGAAACTCTTGAATTCTAAGCAACTTTTTTTCAAAGAAATGTGTGCTTACCACAAGAGTTGTGGCCATGCTACTCATGATCACGCCGGTGGTGGCGGAAGTGGTGGCAGTTTTGAGCCGCCGCTGCAATCCAGGCACCCCAGGTGCTTGCATTTGGGAGAAAATGAAGAGGGGAGTATTGATGAAGAAGAAGAAGACGATGACTATGACAACAACGACGATGATGATTGTAGTGATGATCATCACCATGAAAACGACGAGGATGAATTTGGCGATGACGAAGAAAATGATGCTAATGAAGAAAGAATATCAAGCAAGAGACAAAAAAAGGACATGTTTGATCATTCACCTAGGATTGAGGAATTTATGACTGAACTGACAAAGTTGTTGCAAGACGGGACAAAAAGTAGGGGGGATAAACAACAATGGATGGGAACGAGGATGATGCAGTTGGAAGAAGAGCGACTTGTCTTCAAATGCAAGGCATTTGAGATTGAGAAAAGAAGACTAAATTGGCTGAAATTTTGTGCTAAGAAGGAGAGATTAATGGAGAAGGAGAAGCTAACGACCGACCGATTGAAGCTCGAGAACGAAAGAATGGTTCTTCATCTTCGACGAAAGGAGCTCGAATTGCTTGAGCTTCAGCCTCAGCAGCAGCAGTCGTCAACGACCACTTCCCGGTTGCAGGATGAATGATCAGTAGCTAGTTCCTATATATACTTCAAACTTTTACCAAGAATCAAGTGTGTAAATATAAACGGATGCCCCCTACTTCTACCTGTAAAAATTTTAGTTATATGCAGAGAAAATATAAAGGCTCGGGTTCTACTTTAAAAGGTTAACCCATTAAGTGGTAACCTTAACGGAGGGCGTGGGATGGTGCTATTTACAAACCGAGTAAGTCATAGCCAACCAGAAGGCTGTGGAATTGAACGAACCAAGCAGGGCAGTTCGTCGGTGTGACTGAGGTGAAGGGATGAGAGGAAGAGGAGGAGGCCACTGATCGGAGGTGTGTGTGATGCTATGGATCGGAAATAATATCGGGTTGCTCTGGTACTATATATAAAGATTTGGAGTTTCACTTTAAAAAGTCAACTCATTAAGGAGAGTAGTGAAATACTTTATATATTGGTTATTCGTTTAGTATTTTTCTCACACGGGATATATTCATCTCTGAATAGAAAATTGTGTAGGAGCAGAGGCTGTATGTATTGTATGATTTTTCTAGTAAGGAAAAAGAAATAAAGGGACACTGAGTCTGCATTCTTCAGTACCCCGGCCACTTCAAGTTGGAAGTGATGTGTATTTTAAGGGGCTCAACTTATTATTAAATTAGTCTTTGAACATACATATGAGTTCTCTGTTTGTTTAGTTAGATACCAAATTTGTGAGTGAGATAAGATGATGAAATGAATATTTACCCAACGGCCAATACCTTGGTGAACAAATTTTTACCCTAAATAAATTAATCATTGTTAATTTCTACCCTATCAAATTGTCAGTTGTCACTGAGGGCCCATACGCTTTAGATGTTTTGCAAATTCTGTATGTAAAATATGTTGTCACCTTCAAGTTACAATCTGGAAACAAGAACCAAAGTGGGGTGGCTCAATGTAATAGCAAGATTAATGTAAGAGAAAGAAAATAAGGGGAAAAAGTTTAGAAGAAAAAAACTAATTTTTAAATAGTGTGTACGGAAAAAACTAGGGGTATAAATTAGACATGTGGTGTTATTTTATTGAATTGAAAGGTTTGTGGGACATGCTCAATGGAGGGATATGAGTTTTACCCCATATTTAAAAAAAAAAAAAAAAGAAAGAAAGAAAATTCCACACTTCCCGACAATCTTTCTGTATACTAGTTTTTGTACGCGTGCATTGCACGGCTAAATTTTTTTAAAAAATAGACAGCAGAATGTGTGTTAAACATTAAATAAATAACTAATATAGTAGAAATACAAATTATAAATATTTTTCTATACATTTTATTTGCAAATTCTGGAAAACCTCTTTATAAACTATATTTGTCATTTTATTAGTTGGCTTCCCCTCATTATCACATATAAGTATTTTAAGACCGGCCCGATTTGTAACTCTATACATTGCCATGTAGAACTGACCATGAGTAAACACTGACTTTTAAAGAAATGGTATGACATGGCATAGAGACTGGTCCTGACTCTTGTTGATTGTCATCGCATATGAAACATTGATTGTCATCGCATATGAAACAACCAACGGGAACTGCTTTCTTTAAAACTTAAACGACAATCTTACATCTGACGGACTCGATGACATACTTGAAATAAAAACTTCATCTCCGATATTGCTTCTGGATAATATTCTGGCTTGTAGAACATGATCTCCTAATCTTGTAATAAGCATTCTCGTTCTATTACATAATCCAGCTACAGGGTCAATGTTCCTCATCAACATAATAGGGATGCCAACCTTTAGTGTCAACCCATGGTTATACACACTTAAGCATTTGATTTCATTTAAAAACTCAATGCAATGAATATATTCAAATAAACTTATACTTCTTTCCGTCCGACATAAACCATCCAAACTCAAATAGGTCCTTCCTTCAGACTAATTTAGCTCAATCATTTGACCATTTATGATTTGTACCACATCAAGCATTGGCCAAGTATAGCTCTCCCTTATAAATAGGGCACATTGTAAAAGCTACTTGAGAACGAAGGATATGTACTTTCAACAATTGCTCGTATAGGATCATTTGAATCATCAATAGAAAGATCGTTCGGCACCTGCATTTGTACAAATCCACCTGTATTTATGTACCATCCACTATTATACTGTGCACTTCCAATGTAAGAAGACGTTAAGTAGATTCTCTTCCCATGCAAAAAAGGGTTCATAACTTCGTATCACCACACAACAGTACATCAGCTAACCCACGATAAAGATCACATCTCAATTCATGCTGGTGGTTACGCAAATACAGGAGACGGGCTCTTTCAACTATAGTATACGTATCAACCAAAAACTGTTGAAATAATCTCCTAAAGAACAAAATATTTGAAGATTCTATATCTCGTTTTTGTAGTCGATATGCAAAATATTCTTTCCAAGATACATATTTCCGACCAGCAGATGAGAAAGTACTTGCATCATTTCGCAAAATGTTAATTTCTATATCCATCCTGACTGAATAAAAAAAGCAACAGATATTTTAAACTCAAGTACAAAGGATGTCAGTCATTGATTTGTTGAAATCCTTTAGTACGACTTTTAAAAATAATATCTCCGTCACCATGAATGGTTTTAAAATCACCAACAATAAAAAATACTATATCATTTTTTTGTGGCAAGTTGTAGCACTGACCATCTTCCTACAGATCTCTAAATAAACTATTAGGCAACTAATGGAAAACGTGTTGTAGGAAAAATAATAGTAAAAAACAGTTTATTTTTTTAAAGCAAAAACCGGGTAGTTAATATTAAACGTGTAGTGGGAAAAGATGGAAATAAAATATTTAATAGACAATTACTGTTTTAATGTGTAGTGGGTGAAAAAAAAGCAAATAGAAATAGGATTCTGGAATCTTTTTGGGGGAAATTGATTTCGAAATCTTAGCTCCTTTTCTATATATAAAGAAAACATTTTTTTCACAAAATCTAAGTCAAACATATTTATAACGTAGATAACTATTATATAGCAGATAAATTTATAATGTTTTAACAATAGATAGAGCAGCAATTTATTTTAATAACAAAGAGAAAAGTAGTAGCTTATCTTCCAGACGTGATTATTCCACATATCCACTAAAACTCCAAGCAAGGTCATAGATTGAATTTATTGTGGTCCTTTTTTTTGCAATCTAGCAAGTTGAAAGGATTTCTTTTCCTTTTTTCCCTTCCCTTTTCGACCAGTAAATAATACATTTAACAAAGTTGCCACGTTTTAGATATAAGCTGTTTGAGCATTGATATATTAGCTTGTTATTTTTGGCTATGAGTCATGGTTGAACCACTTTAGAAACTATATAATTTGTACAAATATTATGTTAAATGTCCAACATATATTTAAAAATTTATTGTTGGAATAGACATGGGAAATCTATTTTTTCAAAGCCAATAAGCCAAACACTATCTTATTATTTGTTGAAGATAGCAATGTGCTACAGTTTGGAACGGGAAAAAAGGAGCATAAAGGTGTGTTTGATGACTTGTTGCCCTTGGAATTTTTTTTAATGATTTAGTACTGCTTCCTACTCCTTATATTGCTTATTACTTCCTAAATAATTTTCCTTGAAAACATAGTTAACAATACTATTTAACTTATTAAAAAAATAGAATTTGGCGTACATCTGTCACCTAATCTAAGGTCTGTTGGGCTTAAATATATTCTCGTATATATAAGTTAAAAAGGCATTCAACATATATTGAAAAGAAAAAGACCAAAATTTAAAAATAGAATTTGGCGTACATCTGTTACCAGCGTGATGGCTGGCGGGTGAATATTTTGGCATCTTTTTTTCTACACAAATTTTTCTTTTCATAAATTTTTACGCGTGATGGCTGGCGGGTGAACACTTCTGAGAAAAGATGATGTATTATATAAATTTTTCCTAGCCTTTTTATAATACACAAGGTATCATATCGAGTCTCATATCAGTTTGTATATTTCTTTTTGTTGCACTTTATTAGGATGTAAAAAATTTATATGCATTTAGTGTTGCTTATAGTGCATATTGTATTGTACTTAAAAAAAGTATCATTTAAGGAAATAGAAAATTAACATAATAGAACTCTTATATAATATACTCGTATGTTAGTAATCCAATCATGATGTGTAACACAATAAGATATGACACATTATCAAGAAATTAAGAAATGATAAGATTATCAACAACTTTCCGTGTGTTTAGTTAGAGTATCAAAAGTTTATTCTTTCATCAAGGGGAAATGAATCTTTACCTAACGCCTTGGCGAACAAATTTTTACCCTAAATAAATTAATCATTGTTAATTTCTACCCTATCAAATTGTCAGTTGTCACTGAGGGCCCATACGGTTTAGATTTTTTGCAAATTCTGCATATAAAATATGATGTCACCCTCAAGTAACAATCTGGAAACAAGAACCAAAGTGGGATGACACAACGTAAGGGAAAGATTAATGTTAGGGAAAAAAAATTAAGGGGAAAAAGTATATTTTTAAATAGTATACACGGGGAAAACCAGAGAGTATGAATTACACTCGTGACAATATTTATTAGATTAAAAGGTTTCTGAGATATAGGGAGGATGGGGCACATAGTTGTGCCCCGAAACACAAGCGGGGCGGGGACGGACTTTAATTCCCCCGCTCTGAACTGTCTCAAAACCCGATTTTTGGTTTTTTAAGTTATTTAATAAAAAAAATTACTTAGTGTATAACATTGCTAAGCCTAGGGATCAAACCTCAACCTTTCCTAACCTATCCCAGTCTTTCACCACTTGTGCCAACATCTTCCTTATCAAAATAATAATTAAAAAATAAATAAATTTCTTACTATATAACATTGCTAGGCCCAATGGTCAAACCCTCAACCTCTCCTAACCTATCTAAACTTTCACCACTTGTGCCAACATCTTACTTATTAATGTATTTACAATATATTTTTAATAACTTAAAATTGAAGTTGAATCACAAAAAAATAAAAATAAACAGCAATCAGAATCAGATCTCGATATTCAATCATTCATTCTTCACTCTTCAGAAAGAAAAATGCTAGGTGTACTTCATCTCGTGTACTGAGAAAATGCCTGAACAGGTAAATTATCGAAAATGCCCTCATTTTGACTCATCTTTTTGATTAATGATACATGTACTAAGAGATATTGCCCGAGATTTTACCCGAACCGATATCTCGCGAGATATTCCCAACACTACCATCCTCCTCCCATCCTCCAACGCAGCCCCAACAAGCAAGCAACCCCGAACCATAAAAATTATCATTTCAAATTCCGTATGCATCCCTTTTCCTCCCTCCGGTTACCTCCCTCCAGATCCGACCTCAGTTGCCCGCAACTTTGCGTCACCATTTTTCAGATCCGGCGACCATCAGAACTGAACTCCCGAAGTCATTCGAACCCTCCTTGTCTCTCGCCCAAAGTTTCTTCTTGCTGGCAGATTAAACTTCACAAATCCTCTTGATTCACGTACGTCCTTCACCGGCATCCGTTTCTACTACATCCACCGGCCAGATCCCTACAAGACACCCAGAGAAATTTTATGCTGAACACCGGCCAATGAATTCACGTAAAAATTAAAGACCCAATTGTTTCAAGTTTTCTTCCTGTTCTTGTTTGCACATATACGATGCTTTTAAGCTTTAATTGACATAAACTAGAAAAAGAAAAGAAAAATCATAAAACAAGATTTACACAATGTTGGTTTGTGTTGTTCACTTCAGAAATTACAATTAGATGGAGGATAAGAGTTTGAGATAAAATGATTCTAAAATATGGGATGGGATTTTGAGAGAATGAGTGCTTTGAGGTGGACTTGTAAACATGTTAATGAATTTCTATGTAATTTACCAATTAATTAGGAATGACTATGTCCAAGACTGTTTGATAGATTGTGTTTAGAGGAGTAAACACGAAGGGCAGACTTAATTTTTGTCCTTGAAAATTGATGAGAAATATGTAATGGGTAAATTTTCATCAAAAGCAAGAACCAATTTACAAGCTTGGGGATTTTGGGAATTTCCAGAGAAAGTGCAAAGATTATTGGAACAATTGGTAAAAAGTATTTTCTTTATGAAGATGTTGAGACAATCTTTATACCATTTAATCACTTGGCTTTGCCAACCCTGATTATTTAATTATCATCATTTTTCTATGTAATCTGGCCTTTTTAGTAGTACTTCACGGTGTCATCTATAATTAATACACTCAGTAAACATTAGGCTATTTTGTTGTTTTGTTGCAATGATTAACGAAAGGAGTTAATACTTTTTAGCCTTGTGAAGTACATGAACTTACGGGCTGTCATCCATAAATTTATTTTCAGCTGCCTATTTTCTTTCAAGTTGGATTTGACTTGCTTTTTAGTTCTTGTGATATCTTTCTAATGTAGCCTTCTTTAATTTGTGCTGTGTTTTAGCGTTGTTTATTGTAAGCTCAAATCAAACCATGTGCTTTTTACACCAATTATAGTCTGATTCGTAAATTTCACATCATTGAGTTTTTGTGTACAAGAATTTGGCATCTTCATGATGGGTTTTTGGTTTGGTAAATTATTTTTTTCTGTTTATACCTGATAGATTGCTCAAATCCTCAAGAGTTGTACCAGCAATTTATTTTAGTGCATGGATAGTTCTGGAGAAATTGTTCCCACCTTCATTATTTACTCATTATTAACTAAACACTGTCAATTTTTTAATTAAAAAAAGAATATGGTATTTTACTGACTTAGTTATAGGCCTTTGCAATAAATTTTTTGTGACACTAAATTTAGCCAATAATTCTGGGAAATTTTTGTTTGAAGGCGTACATAGATGATGGTTGTAAATAAAACAAGGAAAAAAGACAAATTGTTGTGTTCTTTTATGAGGTATAAATTTTTTGTGATTTTGAAGTCAAATTGACATTTTATTGGGATCGGATCATTCAATAATGAGATGGCATGTTAACAAACTCACGTAACCCAGTCTGAGAATTTTAGCTTTCTTGTGGTGCTTTTAGTTTCAAAGGCTATCATCTCTTTGCTTAAATGAGTTCTTGATATATGTCATGGATGGCTTTCATAACATATATTTTGGATGTTTAACCATTTGGTAAGGGAAGCTGGGCGCTTCCCGATATATCCATTAGCTGAAGCTTTTGGTTCTTTATCTCTGTAATTAGGTAGTGATGTCTTGCATGAAGTGGACGCGCTTGATGGTGAAATTGGAAAGGTGGTTGATGGTGAAATTGGAAAGGTGGCTGATAGGTAAGCTTCACTGAAAAACTTGGGATATGTGGTTATTGAAGTTTTTTCTACTTCATGCATCCTTGTATTTCTATGCCTCACCGATTTTGGATATTTAAATGTTACTGGTATTAGAAAAGAAGAGATTACAGTAATCTTATCCTTGACTCTTCCAAAAATAGAAAAGGGCAGAATACATTGTCTACTGTTCTTCCTGTCACATTTATGTGCATAAACAATGAAAGTAGTATCAGATGAGTATTTTTTTATGCTATGGATGAATATAGTATCCAATCAGTTGTAAAGTAACTGATCAGATATTTTTTATCTTTTGTATTTGAAGTGCGTGTTTGCTGTTGGAAGTTTATCTCAGGAAATTCCTTGGGAGAAACAATGGAGAAGATTTGCCAGTTTGCTTACTTTGCACGTGCAGAAAAATACCCTCTTTTCCATTGAAACCTGCAACCAATTTATGAAGTTATACTAATATATTTATGGTGTGACAGCTAAAACACAGAACTTAAGTAGACAGTTGCCATTACTTAGTTGTAATCACAGTACAATAAAAATTAGTATCTTTGATTGACTAGAATTTGCATAAATAACTCAGCATTGATCTCCTGATCACTAGCAGTGGAATGAGAAATTATAATGCTAGGCTCACTGTCATGTTTTCTCGAGGAAGTACAAAGTTTTATTCTTATACTTCAAATTTAGGTGCAAAACATTATTTTCTTTTGGCCACAGAACCTATGATGCATGAATGTGTTATAAATACCTTTTTCTTGAAATAATTGGGATCACAATTGAACTGTTTATGTAGCGGTGCAAATTCGAAGTCTAATACCTGATTTTATGCCTTTGAGCATGCAATTTATTTTGTCATATTTGGATGGAACTGTTTATGTTCTGCCTTGCTTATTCTTGCTCGAGTAGAATTGAAATTTGCATTGTTGCAATGATTTAAGACTTTTTTTACTCCATATTACTGACGCTCAACTCTTAATATTTGTAGGCATGAAATAGAGAGGAAAGAATTATGGAGTTAGCTGTAACAAAGATTGTGACTATTTTCAAGTGTGATGAAGGACAATCTAGTTGGTTCGATGATTGCTTGAACAAGATCTTGTTGAATTAGCGAAATTGTTTTCACCTGCAAAATTCATTGAAGGAGGAAAGATTTCACTAAACATGATTCTCAAGGGCAAAGAAAGCAAAAGCAAAAGCGAGACTACTAGTTAGGAAAATTTTACGTGTGCCTAGTTAGTATGTTTGCCTAGGCGTCTAATATTTCAACGTGTTGTCGCAGGCATTGATACAATGTATGATTTCCTATGCTTTGTAAACTTACAATGATCCTTCTATTTGTATATGTACATTAACTTACAGAGGCAGCCAACCTCTTCTATTTAACTTGTTATCCCTTCAATTTAAATGTACCATGTGCTTGACGTTGGAGTCAGAAGTTCAAGCACTACATATGTTGATATGAACACACAAGTTACATGTTGCATTTCATATCTTGGCAGATTGTGTTAATAGAGCTTATTACCTGATGCATTTCATATATGGGCAGGTTGTGATATAAACACACGAGTTAACTGCTGCATTTTATAGAAGAATTGCACGGCATACTACATATCCATTTCCCTAGCAACTACAATAAGCCTACTATGCCTTCCAGGACCTTGTGTAAACCAATATAACAAGATATAATCAAGTCAAGTAGAAAATGCTAAAAAGATACAAAAATCTGGAGATCGTTAGTCGTTACATATTACATATGTATTGGGTTAATATCAAATATGTGCAAGATAAATGGTAGAAGTACATCTATTTGCCACAATGTTCTAACTTAAAATCATTTTCCTATCCTACAAGAAACAATTCCAGTTAATACTTTCACCATTCTAACTTCCTTGAATCGAGGATATGGACAAAAAGCACTTTTGTCGTCATTGGGGTCATCTGATGAGGAAGATGCTAAATACACGACTTGTTATTTGGGCAAGCTTTTCCTCTTGGACAACACCTCTTCATTTGAGACAACTTCAACATGTTGAGATCAACAAGATTATTGAACAAGATAACTATTTTTTTCATGTGTATGATGCACTAATGACTGATTGTTGTATCAAGTCTCCTTTCACCCCCAATTAGTTAAAATGCAAATGCAGAGCTTCCTGAACCAAATTGAAATAAATACCAGGATATTACTCACAAGATGCATAAGCAAAATCAAACTTCAATTAACAATGAATTAATTCAAAAATTAAAAATGATATACTTCTCATGCATGAATAACACTTCCATTTCAACCATTCCCGCCAACAGTTGCAAATTGCAATAGCAAGATTATTGAGATTTCAGTAATAAGACGAGGCAGAGAACTGCAGTTCAATCAGTTACTCAACAATCAGATAATTCGAATGTAATATAAGCCAAAATTCTCATCAATATACTGATACCAACGAGCCTCACATAATCCAGTAAATTATTGACAGCTAATCAGATTGCCAAGAAACTTTATTTGATGAACTTTTGGTTCATAGCACAAAGCAAATACGATAAACAAATAGCGTAAAGAAGAATACTGTCACTCAGACCTTCTGGGCTACATATATGCTAACAAATTACAGGTCCAAAAAGGAAATAGAGGCAGAAACAATTCAAAACTGCATCCATTAAGCATACATGTTGACAATACATTACAGAAAACTGCATCCAATAAATCAGAGCCTTATCACACAAATTACTCAAATAAAATACCTTCATGGCAGCAGAACATCGCAACGGTTGAGAAATTACAACAGCATAATACTCACATTTTCATAAAGGGTTTTTTCTACTTTATTACTTAATGACGGCCATTTGTGTTTATGTGTGAAATTTGTGTGTTTTTTAGAATTCTATTACATGGGCTTTTCATTTTTTTTTTTTTTTTGTTGAAAACTTGAATTCTGCCTAACCACACAAACACAAAAAAAAAAAAAAAAAAAAAAATTCGTTCCCAATTAATTACGGACAGAAATGAATATCCCAAAATTTACTCACTTGCTAGAACGATTCAAAAGACAAGCGGCGAGGATGACCGGCGACGAGCAGCGTGCGAGGAGGCAAATGACGCCCGGAGATCAATTGTTGGCGTTCTTGAGCTTACAGATCCCCTTTCTCATCTAGCTACCAGCGAGGGGAACGAATAGGGGTCGAATGGAGGGTTTGATTCAAATGGAGGGCATGTTTGTAATTTTGACCCTTCGGGTTTTCTCTCTGGCAACGAGATGGAGTACATCTATCATTTTTCCATCTTTTTTCCCTGCTCCTACTCATACCATTTCTTCCCATCTCTGAAATATAGATATGTGAGTATTGTCCGTGCCTTTTCTAGTCAGCCGGCGTTCAAGCCTCTTGCGTCTCGGTCAGTCCTTCTAGCGCTTCCGGTGAGTATTGGCCGTGCCTCTTTTGGTCAATAGTATTCAAGCCCGTTGCGTCTCAGTCGGTCCTTCCAGGGATTCCAGTGAGTATTGTTTGGGCCCCCATTATTCGGTTCATCTTATTTTAGGATTATTTGCTGCCGCTGTTTAATTTATGCTGGAAGTGAAGGTTTTGTGTTTCATTATGGTGTGTGATAAGAAGAATTTGTACCAATTTGCTGTTGCTATTTCTCTGATTTTTCCTATTTTGCTGCTGCAAAAATCGATGGTAATTTTATGCTAGAAGTGAAGATTTGGTGTTTCATTATGTTGCGTGATATGAAGAATGTGTACAAGTCTGATGTTGCTATTTCTCTGAGTTTTCCTTTTTGATGCTGCCATGGACCGAAGCTAATTTTATGCTGGACCGATGCTAATTTTATGCTGTTGTTTCATTATGTTGTGTGACATGAAGAATGTGTAAAAATCTGTTGTTGCTATTTCTCTGTTTTTTCAATTTTGCTCCTGGCATGGACCTTCTTTATTGGATTATTTTGTGTTAATTCTACCGAGGCCATTTGCTGCTACCATGAACATTTGTCACATGATTATCCTGTTATTTGAACCAACAAAGTGAAAATTATATGGGGTTTTCATGAAATGTTATATAGAGAAAGGGTTTTATTTTTCCATGAATATGTTGTAGTTATGCAATCTTGATGTTTTTTTGTGAGTTTTTTTGGGTAATTAAATTTATGTGAATTCACAAAGGTTGTTTTTCTTGTTGCTTAGGGGCTGATTAATGTTGTCAGTATGTTGTAATTTTTCTTGCATCCATGGGGCCAACTATTATGCTTGTTAATTATTATTGGTCACTACTCATCTTGGGTTGAAAATTCTTCAAGTTTACATCCAAATGGAGCTGTGTGATCACAGCCTTTCTATGAATAAGGCTCCTAAATTATTCACAGAGGAAGAATTTTTAGAAGGACTGCATTAGGTAATTAGTTCTTAAATGATTAAAGTGATATGCTACAATGATGCCTGTGAAAACTTTTTCATTTTACAAAATTTTACAAATCCTGCTATGAATAAAGAGTGAACAAGAGCATTGATTATTGCCATGAATCAAGATTGAATTGTTTTTTGTGATTTATGCCATGGTCCTCGTCTTGGTTAACTTAATATGTTAGTGGCTGGAAATGGCATGTTTCTTTTTGGAATTCTTGAATTTGGGTTAATTTTGATATCATAGTTCTATGTCACCCTATTGTGCTAATTGAGAACATTCATTGTACTCTAATTGTAGGATTGGATGTGTCAATGAAAAACTGTGGAACCTGTCACAGTTGTAGAATGTGAGGTCATTGTTTGGTTAATTGCCAGAACAAGCGTTCTTGTTCCAGGGTGCGAGATAGTCATAGTGCAATGATTGGTGGTGGAAAAGGCCTGCTTGAACAATTGCTGAACGTAAGGAAGATTTCAGTGAAGATGATGATTCCCTATGGCAGAGACAGCACAGAGACCAGTGGACAAAGTAAAATTATTAAAATTTGAATTGGGAGCCATATCATGACCTCAAGTTGCCAGCCTTGTACAAATATGTAAACTGTTGTTATGAGTTCTAAGCATTTTCAAGCTTCCAGCATGATTTGACGATAGGAGTTTATTTACATACTCATTGTAAACCATCATAGATGGTAATGAACATCATAGATGGTAATGGTAATGAACATCATAGATGGTAATGAATCATTTGTGATATATTTGACTTCTGTTGATGGTTACCATATGGGGTTTATTCAAAACTATAGAGATTTTAATGTCATTGCACTTGAACCTGTTGGCTCATGAGTTTCTTGATGGCTTATCAAATTTCAGTCTGCAATTATACCACTCCCTGGTAGCTAATTACCTATTGCAAACTTTCAATCTGCCATTACAATTGCACATGTTACCTTATGGGTCATCGATGGCTGTATAAAATTTCAAGTTGCCATTACACTTGCACCTGCCAAACGGTACATACGTAAAGATGTCAATTGTTCATGTCAATGAACAACTTTTTTTTTTTTTTTTTTTTATTAAAAAGGACTTCATTATCAAAGGAGAAAAAATACAAAGGAGCACACAGCTCCCACAAGCCTCCCAATGCATAAGAGGGGGCAGAATTAACAAGCAGCAAAAGAAAGCAAACACAAAAAAAATAGGATCAGATACACGAGAAACTCCAAACAGCATCAGCTTCGGTCCAACCAACTGCCGCCCGTGCTCGAAAACATGCGGAAAGAACCACCAGATGTCCCAAACACTTGCAAATTGTAGTGAACGTCCTCATGCTGACATCAAGGAAAGACAAAAAGCATAAGATAGAGGCAGTCCACTTGACTTCTACTATATATATTTGATTACAATAATAATAATAATAATAATAATTATTATTATTATTGTTATAGCATTATGGTTTATTTACCATTTCATTTGTAGCATTTTAAGTCTATAGAATTAGTCTCGTAAAATCCATATAAAGAAAAAAAAAAAAAAAAAAAAGAATTCAATGCACATTATGATTTGGTGGCCCAACTTTTAGAGCTCAACTTGGGTATAAAAATCTCAAATCGGGCCCTAAATTTGATACCATATGGTTGACACTCCAGTAAGGAACCAGAGACTTAGCACTTGAAGACTTCTCAATAAGGCTCAAATCATGTCTCTAAGACTTAACTTATACAAGTGTAATGCTCAACTTGAATTAAAGCAATCAGTAGGAGCAAAATACTTCCACCACAGCAGAAAAGAGACGAATGCAATGGGGAACACATAAAGTCATGAAATGGAAATTAACACCACAGCATGCACTAATGGTAGAAAAATACATTACTTTTTATTGAACAGCAGAAAGTAAACAATATAATAGCAAGCACATTAGGTTACGAAACGGAAATAAACACCAGAAGTTAACATCATTGTATTTTGGATATGTAAACATGGAAGGAAGCGAAATGAAGGTTAAAATGATTTTGAAGTTTTAGAAATCAGGATCTAAAGAGAAAGCCTTCCATCAGAAAAGCGACACACACACACACATTAGATACATATGTACATACACACCACTATCCCATTAGTTGCTAGATGCAAGGAGAGATTTTCACCTATAAAGAGTCTTTTTGGTAACTCTTCTCCAAGCAGTATTTATATAACTCTATAGGCGTAACATCGGTGTCACTATTTTCTCAGATGAGCAAACTTCAGCTATTGCACCCTCAAATTGATGAGCTTATTCAGAAAAAAGCTTATTGCTTGCCCAATTGTGCTCTTCCGATCTCTTCTGGGTTTATATATTGTCTATCACCTGGGGGTAAGGGTCCTCTTATGAAAGAACTGTGGAAGAGCTAGAAAATTTTCCTGCCTATAGATGGGGTGGGATCCAATGTAGTTAGAAAGAAGATGGTTCTTTTGGTGAAAAAGCTTTGAACTCTTCCAAGTTCAAAGTTTCTATGCTGACACTCTCAACCTTTTTTCATCCTAAATCCTAAATTAGTTGGAGATGGAAATTCAAATTCAATCTGAGGAAAATGTTCTGCTTCGTGATTGGAATACATTGTCGAATTTCAGAAAGGAAAGCCTATACTTGCCTTTGGCTTAAACATGGAAATAGATTTCATAGAAATTGCAGTATTGGGTTATCTTTATATGCATCTTTCTATTGTAATTATATTTAATGTATGAGCAAAATACTATCTTGAAGGTGAATGTTTGTGTTATCCCCATCTTAGTAAAATTTGCTAACCAGATACTGAGATTATATTAGCTTATAAGCAAATCTTTTGTGATAGTACAGCAAAAGGTGAAACAATGTTTTCTCGACATTAGTTTCAAGCATCTACTCTAAAGTTGAGAAGCTTTGCAAGCGAACGGTGGTACTGCCATTCATATTTCTTGGTCTCGCAATTTATATTTTTCTCTCTTATTTAACATGAGATGTTTTCATTCCATTAATACTGTTGTGTAAATATCATCAAAATATAAAAAAATAACCAAGATCCTACAGTCGGCAACCACCGCACGAAGAGGTATACTAGTACATACACAGTTTATTATGACACAGATTGTCTTTTTTCCTTGTTTTATTTACAACTATCATATATGTATGTCTTCATTACAAAAATTTCCCGGATTCAACTTGCTAGTGTCACACAAAATATATTGGAAAGGTCTTAGGCCTATAACTAAAACATAAGGAAGGAAGAAACAGAGAAACTCCATAAAATCAAGAATAATAAACATAAAATCAAGAATCAGAACATTTCATCCCAAAAAAATAAAAAAATAAAAAAAAAATAAAACAAAACCCAATAGAAAATCAGCAATCAAGCAGAAATGCAAAACGTATCAAATAGATTCGAAATAAAAGCTATGATAATCCAGGGATGAACAAAATAAAAGGAGGAAACAGGGATCACCGAGCAAGTGAAGATTTATAGAAAAACAACGCTAAAAAATGATGACAGATATTTCCTATGTAGTGGGCTCAAAACATCAATCGGTAACCAATATACAACTCTACTTACTTGATTTCATGGTCGCCGGCCGCCGGATTCCAGAGAATGTGTGTCTTTCTCGCCGGATCTCGTTCTCTCTCGCCGGAGGGACTGCCGGTATGGGTTGGGGGGAGCGTTAGCTGTTCAGGAGGGGGAGGGAGGATCCGCCTGAAACAACGCGTGAGACAATTTTTTGGATTTGGGTTTGGGCGGGGGTGGGTAGGGGTTGGGGTGGTCAATTTTTCGCGATATATCGGCTCCGGTTTCCTCTCAGGCAAAATATCGCAGTACACCTATCACTACTCAGAAATCAGACTCAAACCCTAATCTCATTCGCTCTCATCTCCCAAGTCACAGTAAAATAGCCGCGGCCGCCCCCTAGTCCCCTACTGTCTCTTCCATCGACCACGCCAAAATCCAGCCACCACTTCTTCCCCCCTCACCGACGACGATAGCCACGGTCGCCCCCTACTGTCTCTTCCATCGACCACACCAAACTCCGGCCACCTCTTCTTCCCCCTCACCGACGACAACAGGTAAGGTTTAAAACTTGTAATTTTTCTTTTAATCTTGATTATAATTTGTTTCTTACTTGTTAGTTCTTTTAATCTTTTAAGTAGTTTAAATTTTTACTTTTATAGTTTAAGTTTTTACAGCAGTTTAAGTAGCAAATGTGGCTTTGGTGTGTTTTTAGAAACGGCTTCTCATCAAATTTTAGGCTCGCGGAACTTTCAATTGCTGGATAACTTTCGAGTTGGTTAATTAATTTGAATTTCGACGTGTTGAAGATTATGTGAGATTCGGCATGTATTCTATTTTAAATTGTTTCTCTTGTTGCTTTGTATGTGATTTGAAGATTACGAGATGGGGAGAGAGTTTTAGTTTAAAAAAAAATTATAGTAATTAGTATATATATATATATATATGTGCAGGCCCGGTCCTGGGCCGAGGCTGATGAGGCAGCCGCCTCAGGCCCAGGACCAATAGGGGCCCAATTAGGTTTATTATACTTGGCCCAAAACATATCTGATCCCTTTTTTTTTTCTTTTTTCTTTTTAATTCAGGGCCAAATTTTTAAACAAAGGGCCCAAATCTTAAAAATTTAAGGGCCCGTTTGGCCCAAAAATTTCTTTTTTTCTTATTTAAGATTTTAAAAGAAAAAAAAATTAGCTGCGATGAAAGGGAAACAAAAAAAAAAAAAAAGGATAATCTGAAACAAAACAAAACGAAATCTAGGGTCACGACCATTTCCCCCCTTCCAATTACCCAAAATCCTAATTTCCAAAATATCCCCAATTCCCAAATCTCTGGAAATTGAAGAACCATAATCTGCTAATCAATCCCTAATTTGCTTTGCTGCCTCGCCTCTCTGTTGCTGGGTGCTGGCTGCGCTGCCTTTTACTTCTGCTGATGCCGCCTGCCTTCTTCGCCAGTCGCCAACAGTCAGTAGAGCTACAGAGGTAAGGTGAGATGAGGAAGAAACTCATTGTAATTTCCATTTTACAAATTGACTACCCATTATTTGATGTTTTTACAAATTTCCATTTTTTTTTTGGTTGGATTTAGCTTCCAATTTTCCGGGGTAGTTTGTTACTTATATGGCATGCGTGTCTTTGTAAAATTCTCAAGTCCAAGGAATATATGCTATTTGAAGTAGTTATCGTCGGATTAAAAGGAATCTTGTGATCATTTATTTTTAACTGAATGGTAATCATTGACTAGGCGTGCGAAAATGATTAGCACCAGAAAGGAACATGTCGTCTTGTGAAAATGAAAATGGACTTTTTTTTTCTTTTGGTCTAGGGACAAGGAATAAGATCAGATACCAGTTTGTCTATGCATCCACCGGAGTGGGATCAAACTATTATTTGGTGGGTCTAACACTGGAATCATAAAGTTACATACTTGGATAAAACCTTCTATAAACCAGTCTCTAGTGAAATTAACAATGCTCGTTAGTTAGAATGTTTATGTTATTATTAGCAAAATTCTTTATTTGGTTTCATTCTCCACTTGCGACCACTAAGTCCTAAACTTTTCTAATAGTAGTTCATCTGCGACCCTTCTTTTTGATCTTTAATATGTGATAAATATCAATTTTCAATCTTCCAGTGGCCTGCAATTAGATGTCGATTTTCAGGTCGGCCTGTTTCTCATTTTATGTATCTTGCTGCACTAATATTTTGCTGTTAAATCATTTATTCATTTCATCATTAGATACTTTCCTTGTGTTGCTGTGAAAACTTTGCGATTGCATAAAACATTCCTTAAAATGTCTTCATCATTGCTGTGGAGACAGTTAGGCAAGCAAATCATGTTCAAGTCAACATGTTGCTTTGGTATTAATGAACAACTAATTGATGGCTAAAAGCCTGAACCCCAGGTGCATTATTTTGCCATGAGCCATCCGATATGCTGCCATGAGCTGTCCGGTCTACTACACCTGCACTGCTGCCTTCTTTAACAGCTATGCTGTTGCTGGGAAGAGCTGTTAAAGGTCATGATTAAAAAAATTAAGGAATATAGTACCCAAAAAAAATAAAATTTCGTGGGCGTTGCCCCCGAACCCCGGGGAAGGGGGCGCCGCCCCCTTCCAACCCCCGGTTGATACTCACCCTAGGGGGCCATTTTTTGAATTTCGTCTAGGGCCCCAATAACGACAGGACCAGCACTGCTGATGAACCAATATTTTTATCCAGTTGCCGAGATCGGAAGACGTCGTGTAGGGAAAGAG